>ML795044.1:195311-208787 GCA_009831015.1 Picea engelmannii | reverse complement strand
AGTTCTCGATCCTTCTAGAAGGAATCTTCTAGAAGGGTGAGTTGGAGTTCGAATGGTTGGCAAAATACTGACTTTCCAAATATCTTGGGATCATTCCCTATCCAAGTAACTAATCAATCTTCTCCTATATATTGAGGAGATTAATTATGAAAAAGGTGAAGCAATAATAAAGCACAAGAACAAGAAGAAGTTAGCAAGTTAGCTAGAGATTGATTGGAGAACTGGTGCAAGACTGTATGGAGGATTGAAGCTACAACAGCAAGAGACTACAAGTAATCATATGTGGTTGAACTTCTTCATACATGAGCAAGTGTGTGTGTCAGAGCTAGGAGCCATCGAAAGGAGATCTATGACATCAAGGCTCAGGTTGTATATTTCTCTTTCAGTTAATGCAATACATGAATATGTCCCTTTCCCATAATGATGATGTCATCTTATTACATGATTCCTTGATCACATGTATAGACTAGGTATTGAATATATTAATGCCTTTGCTGTGATTGGTTTGTGTTGTTGTGATTGAATGACACAAGAGCATCGAAGCAGAGAAAGGAACAACAGAGATTAAAGGAGAGCGTTTATAAGGTATGAACACTATCCATTTCTTTTAGTTCATTCAATAGCTAGATCTAGGGAAAGAGTAGTATTCTGTTATGGTTTGTTCCAGATCCAGGTGGATCTGGGGAGATTGGTCCGTGTCCGCACTCACGAATTTATCCATAAACACATACAGACCAGATGTAATGTAGGCAGTTGGACAAGTGGCATGATTTCAAGCTAGCACCAGAGGAATCACATGTTTTAACAATACATATTCACATATCTCAAGGGTACAAAAGAGTTTGGATTATGGTATCCAAAAGGAAAGGATCTATCACTTATTGCCTACATAGATGCAGATTGGGTAGGTTGTATTGATGACTGAAGAAGTACAAGTGGAGTATCTTTCTACTTGGGTGAGTGTTTGGTATCTTGGCTAAGCAAGAAAAAATCATCAATACCATTGTCTACAACCAAAGCAGAGTATATAACAACAACAACATGTTGTACACAAGTTCTATGGATGAAACAAACATTGAAATATATACAGGTTGAGTATGATGACTCCATTCCTATATTTTGTGATAACACAAGCGCCATCAATATCTCAAAGAATCCAGTGATGCACTCCAAGATGAAGGACATTCTGATAAAGTTTCATTTTCTACGGGAACAGGTTGCAAAGAAAAACATTTGATTTGAGTATGTTGGGACCAAAGAACATATTGTAGATATGTTTACAAAACTGCTTCCAAGGGAATCTTTTGAGTATCTTGGCCAGAAACGCGGAATAGTTTCTACCCCACAATGAATTTTGAATGCTTTACTTATATGTCATATATTTACACGAGGAAACACCATGAAGAGGACATAGGATATTTCATATAGGGGGAGCAGCCCCAAGGAGAGTTCAGTCAAGGGGATAATCTTTGAAAGGAAGTTACCTTTGGCATTGATGTTAAAGGGGGGGAGATTAATCAGATGCATGGAGATAAATCACAAAGGCATGATTCTATGGGAAGCGATGGTCACATGGGGAGCATGAGTGTTAGCATAGAGGCATGGTTCCAGGGGGAGCGATGGTCACATTAGGAGAATGAGCGTCATGACTTCAATATTGCATTAGAGTGTTGCCATCAATGACAAAGGGGGATATTGTTGATTAATTGGGTTTGTTTTCATTGAGGTCAACTCTTGAAACAAGTCCGGTAGAAAATTTTGGTATCCCTAGAAGTGTGGATAAGGAAACCATGTTTATCTAAGGAATGATGTAATGAAGATCAATGAAATTGTAGGAGATAATTTCATAGATGGATAATACATATTGTTCCGTTTCCGGTGATATGTGGTACGCCACGTAGTCCCTCATAGTTGAGAAGATATAGCTTAGTGAAGTTGGAGAACCCTCATGAGCTATCTATAAGCCCCTAGAAGGTCAAAGAAGTCAATTATTCTAAAATCTCCTAGAATAAATTTACTAGTCAAAGTGGTTGTAACTAGGAGTTAATCATGAGTAAAGTTGTTGCAATAAGAAAATAATTAAAAATAAATTAGTTGCAACAAGAAGTGGTGAGTTTACTATTTATGGTAAAGTGTTTGCAAGTGAGTAAAGTAGTTGAACTTGGGTTAGCCCTAAAATAAATAAGTTGGGTAAAATAGTTGGAAGATAACCCCTAAATGAAGCTACTTGGAGAGTATAAATAAGAGAGCAAGGGTCTCTTATTATCACCTATTGAACACATTGAATATCTATTGTTGTGAAAGGTTTATTGCAGGTACTCATTGATACATCTAAAGTTGAACAATATTGAGGAAGTGAAGGTAGAGTGATGGCAAGGTTTCATGGCCACAGTGGAGAGTGAAAAGATCACAAAAACCCTAGTTTGGTTCATCCTCGTGGGTCACCCAGTAGACGTACCGCGAGGCACCCCTGTGGGTTGCGTAGAGCTTGTCACACGAGGCCTCGATCGAAATATCACCTACATCAGATGAGGTACTACCATAACTAAGGATTGAGGTATGGTTTAGGTGGTAGAGGTTGAGAAATGTTGAGTAGAGGCTACAAGAAGCTCAACAATTATCAAGTACAACATATCTATCTACAGGTTCAAAAGGTATGTTATATGCTTATGTGTAGTTGGATGTTGTTGTTTACATGAGGTATGGTCATATGAGGTCAAGTAGATGATCTTGGGATATCATTGGCTGTATGGTGGATACTGTATGAGATAGATATATAGAGATACAGTGCTGGTATGTTTGGTATTTATTATTGGTACATCTTGTTGGGTTGATTTTTGAGGCATTTCTTGTATTTCTTAATACACAGTTGAGGGATTTTGGTTGACGTGTGTCACTAAAGTTGTTGGTAAATTTTGAGGCTGCATAATAGTGAGGGTTTGATGTTTGGTTGATGTGAGGGATTATTATACATGATTACAATTATTTTCATATGTATGGCACATGATTAGAGAGACATAGTTGCATATGGTTTAAGTTATATTCTTGTGATATTGTGTATGAGATCTATGTTATCATATCTTATCTATTGAGGAGACTATTGGTACATGTTGTGGTACATGTTGGTACAGGTTCATTATAGGTTATTGGTATAGGTTGACTACATGTTGTTGGTACAGATTGGTAGATGTTTACAGTGATAGATTTCACAGTGACATAGTGACAATGGTTTTATCAGTTATTTGACACTTATATTTCAGGGTGGTTGTATGGGGAAAGGATTGGTGGTTATAGCCACCTTCCAGTTGTAGTTGGAGAACATAGGGGGTTGTATCCTCCTTCTAGTTGGATCCATGGAATTGAGAAGTTGGATCTTCCCTAAGGTTGTATCCTAAAAATATAGGGGGTTGGATCCTCCCAGTTGCAGTTGGAGAACAAAGGAAGTTTGTGCTTCCAATGAATGTACTTCTTAACGACATACAAGAAAAAGCATTTCATGATTTTCTCTCGCATTGGGTTTCCTCTAAAAATACTGGTGTACTGTGTATGCGTATTTTTTCTCATTGTTCATGGTTTATTTATTCCACAATTATTGAATGATATTGGTAATATGATCATAAAGTTAACAACACTTATATACTGTGGTTAAAAAAGATTAAAAATCTTTGTTACCGATTCACCCCCCCCCCCCCCCTCTCAGTAATCCAACATATGATATTTTTTCTATGAACATGAATCTTGTTATTAATCATAAGGCAATAACTATCAGATCTGAGAATCATAAAAATCAACAACTCTACATTGTTACAACAATTGATCTGTTTGTTGGATCATGCGAGACACGGGTTCATGGTCGGTCCTGATATGTGGTATCTTCACATAGAGGAGGATGTATATTTAATCATTGGGTTGTCTAGGAGGAAGAGTATTTTACCCATTCCCCTGTGCTACTACCCAATGTTGTAGGAGAGACCCAGTTAGCATATGTGAAGATATATGTTATTCTAGATATTCCTTCGGCTTCAGAGTTATAGGTTCATGCTGGTCAATTGTGGATAGGTTCATTTGAGAGAGAGGATGTTAGGCTCCCATGTTTTATGCTCTCATCACTGTCACAATATGGATTTTATGGGTAGCACATTAATTTCTCTATGTTGTATTATGTAGATAGTTTATTGTGGGAGCCCTAATTGATTAGGTGGGCATATGTTTTTTTTAGACAATTTTTTCATGCATTAGATCATTGTCACTCTATTTTTTCTAGGACGAGATTCTTCCCATTTTCTTCTAAGTTATATAAAATATTTTTTTAAATGGTTCATGCCACTCGACCAACGATACCTTTCTTTCCTGCTAGGTGTATGTTTGATGTGCATATGCATGTGTGGGGGCAATTGATGCCCAAGAGGGGCCAGTTTGAGTTTCTCATTACTCTGGTGGGAAGATAGGTATTTTATTTATTGTTTAGCAAGGAATATAATGTCTTCCATATTATAGCATAACCATATGTGGGGATATATTGGAGAGGATGTCCAAACATCTGATTGATAGCAAAGGAGTTGCTAGATGAGAGAGGTAATATTATTGTTATGTTTTGATCAATATATTTGCATATTTTTATGTATTATTTGAAGTAAAAGTAATTTACTGTAACATTTTGTTTCAATTATCTTATAATTATTATCTATTGTTTTACATATATTGGCACATATGCTAGGGATGTGCCTCCCCAACATGAAGATTGTTGGAAAGTTAGTTGTCATTAATGTCAACCCTAGAAGAAGTCCAAGAGATGGGTGTTTTTGGAGAAGTCTCCAAAGTGTTACCCTTATGGCATATCTGTAATCCCCTCATGAGAGGACTCTTTGAATAAGTTTGCAAGAAGCCCTGGAAATATAGTTAAGTGGTTAAGAAGCCCCCAAAGGTCTGGTCATGAAGACCGAAGTTGTTTGAATAAAAAGAGTGTGAAGGAAATTGTAAATGGATGCAAAACCATCATAGATGGATATAACTCATCATGCCATTTTCAATGGTAGGTGGTATGCCACGTGGTTCCTCACAATTGAGGAGATATGACCTCTTGAAGATGGAATCCCCGAAGTATGATTACGAATCCCTAAACAATTATAACAAGAAGTGACAAGTCGACCCCAAATTAATTAAAAGAAGAAAAATTGTTGCAAAAAATAAATTACAAGTCGGCCCCATTTAAATGGATATCAAAATAAATATTAAGGATATTTTTGGTAAATTCGGCCCCAATAGAATAATCATTAAAAAATAAAATTGAATTTTATTTGGGTCAAGTCGGCCCTAAAAAAGAGGGTGTCATATCTAGTATAAATAAGGAACCTAGGAGTTCATTTGTAACATCAACTCAAGTGATTTTTATTTGAGGTAACCAAGGATATCTAAGGTGAATTTCCTAGGGAATATGAAGTGAAGAAGGGATAAATTCCAAAGGAGGATGAAGTCATGTGATGATGTGTTCTAAGGTATGTTATTTAAATTCCATCTTACCATTTTCACTATAAATATTTTTATAGTATGGTTCAGATAGAAAAAAATGAATTTTGTTGAGAAGACATATTGGGGTACTTGTGGTAAAAATTTCAGCTTCTGGGTCATTGTATTTTAGGAGATACACTCTGTGGAAGATAGGGCTTTGGACTAGTTCTAAAACTAGTCTCAAAAAGGTTTTCCAGGTAAAATAGTCATAACATATTAATAGAGGATCCAGATTATATGAGACAAATTGAAGTGGAAAGAGGAAAATATGCAGTATCTTGTGCACAAGTTTCATAATCAAATATCAAATATTGAGTGTGTGGCATGATGTGCAAGTTTGCTCTCTAGAATAGGCCAACATTCAGGAAGGATTTACATTTTGTCTATAACTTCAGTTCTGAGAAGTTTCCGACCCTGAATGTTTTTGGAGATGGAAAAAATATCTTAGAGTATCCGTGGTTAAAATTTCAGACATTAGCTCGCAATAGGTTTGGAGATATGTTCTGTGGAAGTCAGAGTTCCTGAATGGTCCTGGAATATGTTTTAAACAAGGCATCTTGACATTTTTTCTATAACTTATTTTCTGGGACTTTGCAGACTGTGAAATTTTCAAAGGTATGAAAATAAATACATAAGTTCCTTAGATGGAAGTCTTAGAATCAGAAATGGAAAATTGAGCTTGTGGTGAATCTTATAAGTTTGCTGATTTGAGGTATGTTATGGATGTTTTGGTACATGCTTGAGACATATCTTTGGCACATTGTTTGAGATATATCATTGATGTTATGGTACTTTCATGAGATATAGTTTGGAATATCTTTGGTACATATTTTATGGATGGCATGTTGTATGGTACATGGTTGAATCATATCATGAATGATATGGCATATGTTTGAGGTTCACCTTTGATCCATGTTTTATGATTATGTCACTTTCTTGAGGCACATATTTAGTGTATGGTTTGAGGCATATATTGGTGATGTTGGATTCTTGGTGATATTGTCTTATGTGAGTGGATCTAGTCTTTGTTGATGATGATGTTGACGATGAGATATCTATATTAGTGACATGGATAGTGACAGGTTGGATATGGTTTGATGATGATGTATCTATGATAGTGCCATGTTGATTATCAATATCAATGACAATGACAATTTGAGTCTCCATTTATATTTTAGGGAGGAAGGAAGGGGGAAGGAAAGGGGGTTTTATCCTCCTTCCTATTGGATTCAGAGAATACATGGAGTTGGAGATTCCTTCAGGTTGAAGCATGTAAATCAGGGGGTCATAGCCTCCTTCCAGTTGGAGTTGGATAATTTAGGGAGTCGTAGCTTCCTAAAGGTGGGAGCTTGTAAATTATGGGGTTGGAGCCTTCTTCTAGTTGGAGCTCGATAATTCGGGGATTTGTAGCTTCCTTTAGGTTGGAGCCTCTGTCTATTTGGTGTTGGAGAATTTTGGAAGTTGGTGTACTTTGTATGATGTGATGCATTGTTTATGGTTATATGTTTATGTAATGTTAAATGCAATCATAAGTGAATGGAATCATTGATAAGTTAGTGTTGTGATTGAAATTGGTAAAAAGTGCTCAATATTGATTCACCTATCCTCTCAGTATTGGTGAATATTCCAATAATTGGTACCAGAGTAGGTCATTCAAGAATCATTATAACCACTAGAAAGTAGATCATGGATAATAGATAAACAGATAATGGAACACCAAGATTTGATGGTCGATATGGTCAAAATTATGAGATGTGGAATATAAGGATGAAAACGTTTTTACAGGCATAAATATTTTGTGTTTGGAAATCAATTATTACAGGATACAATGCTTCAAAGAAACCAAAGATTGTAGCCAAGAAGGAATTAAAAAGAAACAACAAAATAACAATGGATTTCATCCTATAAGGATTATCTGATCCCGTAAAAGACAAAGTGGGACAATGTTCATCAACCAAAGAGCTTTGGGATAAGCTGCATAATATCTACTATAAGGAAAATCTTGTTATTACAGATCCATAGCATGTTGATCAAGATAATGAATATATTGAGACAAAACAAGAAGAACAATGCTCATCATGTCAGGCATATCTAGAAGAAGAAGTTTGTGAAGAAGGCATAACGAATTTTGAGGCTGAACTAATCAGTGGTTTAAGTGAGCTAAGAAAAGAAAATAAGGAAAAAAATTTCCTCAAGGAAGAATTGAACAAAATTTTTAAAGAAGCCTAGTAGATTATCATAAATCTAAAATCTCAGCCGGAAGAAACCAAATTGATTGAAGAAACCCTCAAGGATCATTTGAAAGTGAAATAGTGCTTGGAAGCTGAAAAAATATCACAAAGAAAGGAACCAGAGAAGAGAGAAGAAATTATGATAAGTCATATTAAGGAAATATTTGAGGACTTAAACAAGCTTGAAGCATAATTTAGTTAACAAGAAAGAAGACTTGAAGAAGAAATCATCTCCTTGAAGACCCAACTTGAAGAAGAAAAGAGAAAAAAAGAAGTTATGAAGATCCAGATTATGAAGAAGGAATAATATTGTGAGAAGATTGAAGAAGAAGTTGTCACATTAAGGGTTGAATTTCTCAATCTCAACAAAAACATTGAACAGAGAGGAAGCTCCACACCACCAGTAAATAAATTTGAAGAAAAATGTTTCAGGTTGTTGGAAAGTAAGAATGAAGAGAAGGATAAGAGTTGCGGAAATCATCAGAGGCCCTATCAAGAAGGAAGAATGAGACCCCTCAAAGGATAACATTCAAAAAATGGAAAAGACTCAAGAATATGATTACATAAGAGATGGATATCCAAGAAGACCTTCTACCTTTAAGGACCAAAGAATCTTCATTCAGTGTGAAGGAAACAACAAAAGAGAAGATCGTGATCAACTAAGGCATGAATTCAAAAGGAATACATCACAAAGAGGATCATTTACTTCCAGGTATCAAAGTTTATTTTATGGTTATTTTTTTACATGTAATAACTTTGGACATAAAGCTATAGATTGTAGAGCTTATGTAAGAAATGTTCAAGAAAGAAATGTTTATGTGCCCCCCCACAATATTGAATTTTACAAATTCCACAATTATGGACACATATCTCATGATTGTAAAAGCATGATGAAGTCTTCCATGAAGAAAAACATTGATATCAGGTACAAGAAAGTTTGGAGAATAAAGAAAGAACATAAAGAGTAGGAAAATGAAGAGTAGGTGAATGAAGAGTAGGATAATGAAGTATTCCTAGAGATCATACTCTCAGGATTTGTAGTAGTGCAATATCATTAGGAATCTACAACCAAAGAGGAAGACGAGTCCACAACAAAGAGAATTCATCCATTTAAGAGGAAGGTATGTTATTTAAGAATAATCTTACCATTTTCACTATAATGTATTTATAGAATGATTCGTATAAATAAAATTGAAGGAATTTGAGAACACATATTAGGGTACCTGTGGTAAAAATTCCAGCTTCTGGTTCGTTGTATTTTGGGAGATACACTCTGTGGAAGATAAGGTTTTTGACTAGTTCTGAAACTAGTCTCAAACATGTGTTCTAGGGAAACCAATCATAACTTCTTCATAGAGAATCCAAATTATCTAAGAAAAATTGCAATGGAAAGAGGAATTATTTTGTGTATTGTATGCAAGTTTCAAAATCAAATATCAAATATTGAGCGTGTGCCATGCTGTACATGTTCTCTCTCTAGAATAGGCCAAAATTTAGGAAGGTTTTCCATTTTTTCTATAACTAATGTTCTGAGAAGATTCCGACCCTAAAATTTTGAGGAGATGGAAGAAATATCTCAGAGTACCTGTGGTTAAAATTTCAAACATTTCCTCACAGAAATTTGGATATATTCTTTGTGGAATTCAGAGTTACTGAATGGTCCTAAAATATATTTTAAACAAGTCAGCTTGACATTTTTGCTATAACTTCTTTTTTGGGACTTTGCAGACTGTTTATTTTCAAAGGTATGAAAATAAACATAGAAGTACCTCAGATTGAAGTTTTAGAATCATAATTGTGTTGGAATATTGTTTAATACTGAGAGGGGTGGGTGAATTAGTATTATCCTTTTTCAACAATTTAAAACCACTTAAATATTAATTTTATCAAATGAAAATAAATGATCAACAAAAAGGTACAATACACAGAATTTAAACAAGGAAAACCCAACTTCACAAATGTTCTTCTTATTTTCAATAAAGACTACATTTAATTTATGAGATCCAACTCAAAGGAAATACCAATTCCTTGTTTTACTATCAACAACTAGAAGGAGCCTACAACCCCTTAGATTTTACCAGCACCAACTAGAGGGAAGTAACAAATCCCTAGTTTCTTCAACTATATTTGAAAATATGTTGCAACACCTTGGTTTACCAAATTCAATTGGAAGGAGGCTACAACCTCCTTTTCAGGCTCCAACCTGCCCTAGCACCACCCAAGCTCCCTTTTTATTATAAGTACTTGAATCTTCAAATCTTCATAATCTTCTTTGGATTCTGTTGCATATCTTCATTTACTTTCTTGGCCTATGACTCTGTTATTGATATTCAAATTTTAAGCATAGAGACACTCCCTCTTTCCACAAGAATTTCTATTTATATAGTCTTTCAATGGTCATTTACAATTGAACAATTACACCTCTTCAATATAGGAATGTATCTCTTCATTATAAGTATGTTCCTTTTCAATATAAGATATTAATCATACTATTTTAATTAATACAATGTCCATGAACCACTGTGACTTTTAAATCGTTTAGTCACATTTTCAATCGGGTCAATAGATGTTGAATATAATGATTCAATTCACTTTTTACCTTACCATAGCTAAATACCACCATGGTTTGCAAATACCACGTGCACATACCATGCGCTCTTTCACGTTTTCCCTTTTTCGTTAAATCCACTTTAACTTTTACCTTTTTCTTTATTCCACTTTCATATTTACTCCTCTTTTATGTAAACTCTACTTCTACTCCTCTTTTATGTAAACTCTACTTCCACCTAACTTTTCAACTTTTTTTATTTATTAAAGTCATATTTATATTTAGTCCACTTTCATTTCCACTTTTGCGTAAACTACGTTTCCACTTAAAATTTCCACTTTTGTATTTATTAAAGATACCAAGGTCACATTTATATTTAATCACTTACTAACCTTTGACATATATTTGATCACTTACTAACCTTTGAAATCAATGACAATTTATTCAACAATTGAATGCCTGAGTGGATATA
The DNA here is from genome assembly GCA_009831015.1 of Picea engelmannii. Classification (NCBI taxonomy): domain Eukaryota; kingdom Viridiplantae; phylum Streptophyta; class Pinopsida; order Pinales; family Pinaceae; genus Picea; species Picea engelmannii. Next base: position 198,028 of record ML795044.1, on the reverse strand, counting down.
AGCATTGGTGGTTGCTGGAAATTGTTTTGGTTTGAAGGGTCATCCAACTTCAGCCTAAAAAAAATGATGACCAAAAATTGCTACGAAATATCGATTACTGTGTTGATCTGACAGACTCAAGGGTTCTCGGTTTTGCATCAAAAAAATTTCCTCCGACTACACTCTAAAATGATAGTGCACGAGAAAGTATTCAAGATGGTGAATCACCAGTATTCATCCTATTTGTCACAATCCTATCTCAACAGAATATACAATCACCAATACTACTCTGATTGACCAGTGTAGTAATTGACATTGTCTCAATCTTTTATTTTCATTCTTTCATTTTTTCAAAGCACTCGATCAGGAAATCCACTATATTCTGGTATTCCATTGTGTTCATGTAACTCAATATTCCTATATCTTTTACTACAATTCCATGTCATACTCCACTATGGTACTTGTTGTCTTCATGTTGACAATTTCAAGCTATGTGTCCATAGTTGTGGAATTTGTAAGATTCAATATTTTATGGGGCCACATAAGCATTTCTTGCCTGATCATTTCTTTCATAAGCTATTAGGAACTGATCCTAACCCCTCTTCGTGGGTCATTAGTTAGTAGGATATGATTTCTATGTAACAAAGGATGAAATTAGTTAATAAGGCCTAAAACATAAATGAGAATAATTCAATGTAATAAGACCTAACATAATCTTACGCTTCTATAAAGATCTTCCTCTAGAAGTTTCCTTAGAAGGTAGAATTAGTATAAATAAGAGTAGGAGGTATTGGATATTTTTTCTTGGATATTATTGTAATAGAGCTCTGCTCTGCTGGATGTTACCCCCTCGAAGAGGTAAGTCAACATTGCTATCTATAATAAATATGCTCTTTCTGGTGTTATTCTGGTATTGTTCTAGCTATAATCTTGTCGTTCCATTGTTGCTTGCTAAATTTATTTGTTCTGCATACTATTATTCATTTGGTATATTGCAAGTGGTATCAAAGCTCCTTCCCAGGAATAAATTGTTTGGTAAATTTTTTTTCAGGGTAGAGACATATTCTGATGTATTTAAGCTACAAAGATTTATTGTTCCACACATAAACCCGTGACTGAGGACTCATACACATAGGAAATACAAGTGGTAATTAAGCACACATTGTTGGCCACCCTCGTAACCCATGTTGGTATCCCTTCGAGTGGTAGCACATCAAACAACACTTGTATACAGATCGACCTAGATATCCCGAAGCCCTATGTAGATAAACAAATCGGTCACCTCACTACTATAGTTCCACCAAGAATAAAAATTGGGAATATTCTCTCTAGTACTCAAGTATTCGGGTACTACGACTAAGGGCACAGTCTACCCTCCTTAGTTGGTTCCCTGAGATATTCGGCTGAGTACTACTATTGGACCCCACACATATATTAGAGAGCTATAGCATAGGGAAAACCCTTATCTATAGAAACCTTGAATAGCCTAACCCTTGGGATGGAACCATAAATAGAACATACAAGATCTATTTCCATGCAACTATGTCTCCTGCATTCTGGTTGCGAAATTCCTACACAATTCTTCCTATTAAGAATTTGGCCATTTCATAACTACAATATTATTCATATCAGAGTATAACTCTGCAAAAAAAAATTCTGGGGCTAGGATACACCCTTATTTGAGACTAGGTCCATTGGATTCCTCTCCTCATTTTGATTATAATGGTACCCTTCATTTTTAAGTCCTTTTTTTAGGTGGACCCAACCCTTTCCGGGACACCCTTATTTGAGACCTATACCATTGGATTCCTCTCTTTTTCCTGATAACTTAGGTACCTATCAATTTTAGGACCATATTTTTGTCCTCATACCTCCTATGATACTTAAGACTCCACCATGCCTATCACTCTCTCTCTGTCCCAAGAAATATTAAAGGACAAGGTGTCCAACCTAGAACAACGAATGGCCCTCATGACCACCACCTTACAAACTATCCTTGACAAGAAATCCCACGCTCTGGAGAAACTCCTCAAGAGTAATAATGTTGAGCCCAATACCGAGGACCTTAATTCTTCTCATTATGAGTATACTCACTTTTTATGCTCCCCTTGGGGTTCTCCACTCTCTTGGAATAAGGTGCCCAAAGTTGACATGCATAAATTTGATGGTTCCAACCTTGCCGTATGGATTTCTCAAATGGAACAATACTTATCCCTTCATGATATTCAGGATGAGGAGAAAAAAATCCATGTAGGGGTTTTGTACTTGGATCACGAACAATGGTAGTCGTGGGAGTGGCATAAGAAATGTTATCCAAGACTGACCATTTGGAACATGTTCACTAAATCATTTTTTGCTTGTGTTGATAGGGAATCACATTTTTTTGGGAAAGATCACTAAGTTGCACCAAACTGGATCTGTCAAATACTTCATCACAACATTTGAACAGTTGGATATCCAAACCGAGGGCTTATTTGATGAATTTTATCTTGAATGTTTTATTAGTGGCTTAAGAGAAGCCACCAGGGCTCATGTGGAAATACATCATCCTACTACCTGGTTGTAGGCATGCCAATTAGAACTGATTGCATATACCATCTGTTATCACTGAAATTTCGTCCGCACAGGGCGACAAGAACTCCGCATCATCAGCACAGAAAAACAGGCATTCATGGCACAAGGATTAATTCCACAGCATAGCAAAAGGGCCAAAACTATACAAAAATGGCTAAAAAATT
>ML795044.1:139782-175514 GCA_009831015.1 Picea engelmannii | reverse complement strand
TTATTCCATAATTAAGCATGGGTTCTCTTACTCCACAAAGCGTCTTCCCGTGAGGGCTTTCACCATAAGGGGACAACTTTGGAGTTCATCCATATTTACTTCTTATCAACCATGACAAAACAATAATGAGTCATATTTACATCCAACACTATTGGGTCCATTACCCAAAACTTTGTGCTACGAGTCTTTCTTCAAGGGTTGACATCAATGACAACCAACCTTAATCAACACTATCAATGGTTTCCCAACCAATTCACCCACTATAGCCCATACCCAAACCGAATAACTATCCTTTTTTCATATAAAAGGAGGTCTTGAGGTCCCATTCCAACATCAATAATTAGAACAAAGATACTTTTCCAAAATCCCTTCCCCTTTTAGCCCAAGCTTTGCAACCATTTATGAGATTTGGCCTCAAGATTCCCCCTCCATCCTTTTCCCTATACAATCCATTCCCTACTTCCCTAGGAGATTATTTGATTATGAGAGATATTATAGGAATGATTCCCTTGGAGAAACAGTAAGAGGAGCCTAGACCAGTTTTGCAGAGCGTCTACCAATGAGAAGGTTGTAACTTTTGTAATATTCACATCTGAATAAAACAATTTTGTTTCTGTCCCAGATATTGTGTTTTTGTTCTTATTTGATTAATGCATTCACATTTGTATCTAAACCCTAAAAATGATAAGTAGAGATAGAATATATTTTATCTTTGTTGTCTAAATTGAATGCAGGTCAGATTTGGGAGGAGATCAATAGTCCAAGAAAGTACAAAGGAGAAGGAGGTCTACACCGACCGAAAGGACCTGAGGTACACCCTCTTTTCCTTCTCTTATATTTTAAGGTCAGATTGTTTGGGGTCATTTAGAAATAGGATTGTCTTTTAAAGGAGATCAATTCTTTGCCTATACTCTGACCCAGTATAGTAATAGGGGGATTTTCCCCACTAGAAGAATTGGTGACTCCAATGGGGAGTCTCTCTAGAGTCTTAGAGGGAGGTTTTTTTGTTTTAATTGGTTTCTTTATTTCCTTTTGAGTTTTATCAAGTCTACTGAGTCATTTTAGGGTCTCTGGTCACCTTCAAGGTGCCTACCAACTTTCCCTACCCACTCAATCTACCAGGTATTTTTTTATTTTTTTGAAAAATATTAGAGGTGTACATGCTCTGCCTTGGCTCAACCCATGTACATACGTAGTCTTCATAGTAGACAACCCACATACATATGCAAGCTGCTGGTGCAACAACCTGTGTTTCTGTGTCTTGAAAGGGTTTAAAAAAAAAACATTTTTTTCTCTTTCTTGCCAGAAGCCTTGGGTTTCTCAGGACTTTCTTGGACTTTACAGAGTCTTTGTTAGTGGTTTTAGCTTGGGTTAAAGATTTAGTTTCAACTTGTTCCTTGATTTTATTTTGTTTTCCCTAGAGGTTTAGAGTGAAATTTCAAGTTTTAGATCCTCCTTTGGGTTCTTTTAAGTCCCCGTGTTTACGCAGTTGGCCTAGGGTCTGAGTCAATATTGGGTTCTTTTATCTCTTTATCTTGTTTTATGCTTTAAAAAAACAAAAAAAAATAATCGTTTACTTATGTTTTTTCTTGTTTAAGCATTTCGAAAAACCAAAAAGAATTTTTACATTTAGTTTGGTAGTGTAGCATAAGTTGTTTGTTTGCAAAAGAAAAGAGTTTCAATTTCAAATTTATTTCTTGTTTTTATGAAAGTATAAGTAGTTTTACATCGTGAAATGGAAAGTATATTTTAGGAAACTTTTAGTTATAATATCTTGAAACATTAATTTGAAAAGTTGATTTTTACAAAGATTTCACAAGCTTTTGCTTTAAACTCGAAGTATCTAGTTTTCTTTTTCATATAAGTGCTGAAAAGTTTTCTTCACTTTCGTCTCTTCCAAACACCACTAGTTTCATGATCACATCCTTTACATAAATCAAGCCCATAAAACTAACGCTTAACTTAAAATCTACTAGACTTTCTGTTTGTAGGGTTCACCAACTAGTTTAGGCTTTTTGGGCCTTGAAATAGGTGTGAAGAGGAAACTCTTCAAGGCCATTTAAAAAACAAATTGGAGTATGAGATAGGGAGTGTCTAAAGTCGAGCATCGTAAGAGTTATTTGAGACCCCTCTCTAACATAGGGGATAAACATGAGGTAATGTAAGGAAAGGTAGAGGAGATAACCCCTCCAAAGCTGGACAAAGTGTAGTGGGGATTGTATATTGAGGGTCTTTCTAGGGAATAATAATGATCACATTTTTCTATGGAGCCTCATGGACCTTGAATCCATTTGATATCCTTAGTTGTCTTCTGAAACGATTTCTTTAGACATCCTTGAAGGGCTTCAGACTTATTATCTTGTTCATTACGATCAACCCGACTGTCGACTGTACCCGCCTGATGACTAACTGTGAGCTAGCAAGTTAGTTACCTATTTTTATGGAATTACACAGATGACTGTGGGGGTATATCAAAGTACCTAGGGAAGATTATGGATCTCACTTTGCAATTTATACCCAAAGGGTGCTTCCATTTTTGAGTTGCACTTGCACCGATAAGTTTCTCTAGTGTCGATTGGCGTAACTTTCCTTCCCACTAATTAGTTGTTTTCTTCATTTGTCTTTAGGAACTTTTAATGTGTGCTCTGTGTTTCACACTAGTCAAACCTTACTGTGTCAGTTGATCATTTCACAAGGTGGAATATCAACATCTCCACTGGTCGCGTAGGCTTCCGGGCCTGTCATCGGTTACTTTGGAACCACCTCCGTCACTATTGAGGCGCGAGATAAATAAAGAAGGATCGTTCGAAGTGACCGGGCCATAAGAAATCATACCTGATCCATATTTGAGAGAAAAATTCCCATTCCCAGAGGAATCCATGATTTCTGACCTCGAGACCAAAGTTTTCAGGCTAGAAAATCCTCTAGTCGTCGACTTATCGACACCTAATCTAGATAGTCCCCCCTGAGGTGACTTCTCCCGAGCGACAGATTATTCAGCGAGCAGTGATGGAGGAAAATGATGCTACTTCATCAGGGAGTCCTCGTACTTCCATAATGGTTGCCACTAGAGGGGGCATTGTACCTCCTCCCCCACCTCTGCCTACACAAATTCTTAGAGTGATTACTTCTACTTCCAACCTTTCAATCATCTTTTCCTTCTATGTTAGCTATCTTCTAAGTATTTTTTCAATCCTTCTATACTCTTCTACCTATACTTTCAACTTCGTAATTAACTGGATGACTTCCTCTGAGTTGGGATTATGAGTTCCTTTTACTTTAGTTCTTTCTTGAGTGACTTGTTTTTCTTTCTTTCTTTCCTTAGTTTTTCTAAGGCACTAATTAATTTCTCTCTAAGATCTACTTCTCCTTCTTCGAAACTATTAGAATTTCTTGTCCGATTTTCCCTAGCCATAAATAGTACCTTTTCAAAATCACTGTCAGTTTCATCATCTTCACTAGATGAGGAACTATCTTCTCTTGAGAATAGATTTTTCTTGAAGACTTTCTTTTTATTTTTCCAGTTTCCCTTTTGATATTTATTTTCTTTCTTGGGATATTTCTCTTCATCACTATTTGACTTCAGCATAAGAACACTTATTTGCAAATAACCAATTTTCCCATAATTAAAACATTTCAATTGAATCTTACCTTTGTATTTGTTATCTCTCTATAAACTTCATTCGACTGAGAAACAAATGACAGAGGCAACCTATAAACCAAATTTGAGACCCGAAACTAGCCTTTTGGACTTCGAGAGGGCTCTCTAGGAGACTTTGTCTCAGTACAGGATATGGCTTTAAGTTGTCGGCTAGATTTAACACCTTTAAATAATAATTTTTGGTTCTATTGGTGAAAGAGAGTAAGACCTCGGGCTGTGGAGTTTATTCAAGAAAACAATAGAAACAAATGACTTGGTGACTAAACTTGAGAGGATAGAGGCTAAGTAAGCAATAGTTTTCAGTTTAAAATCATTGTGTGTGGAGAGGGGATAAACACATGAAGCAACTCAGAGCACCGTTGAGGATGAATTTAGAGTTAACTTAGAGGAAACATGGTTTGTCTAAATGGCGCAAATATAGGGCACTGTGCAGTGAATCCTAGGTTCGAAATTATGTTTAGATTCAGATAGAAATAGATATGAATAAAGAATACAGGAAGTACGCACACAAAGGAAGGAAACAATACATCCAACTGCTACAATTATAATCTTTTCATCAAAGATTCAGGACTTTTTCATTAAATTTATATTGATCTCAAAACTATATTCAGTAGTCACTGTTTACAGTATTTTTTCCAACCAACCTGGCTTACATCGAAAGGGTAAAATATATAGGCTAGGGCGCCGCTTGGGATGCCCTTCTCTCTAACTACTATTCCTAGAAATTAGGAAACTGACAGTTCTCTTTGTTATATGACTCTTCGTATGACACTTTTCTAGTAATAGAAACCAACTATATTCGGTCACATCGTAACTGCTCGTCTTTCCATGGTGGTTCAGTCATCATTGAGATCTTGTCATGAGGAGAGTGATGTGTTGATGTCTTTTTTTGACAGGGTATCTGAACGATCAAGTGCTCTGTCAGACTCCCACCATCTACTGTAACGGACTTGATTTATGTCACGTGATCATTTGTTGGAGTGTGTACATGGTGAGTGACCGCTACTGTTGCGGTCATTACCAAAATGACAACACCATTTGAAAGGTGATACCTTTTTCACAACTGTTAAAATCCGCGCCACATTTTAGAATACAATAATGAACTCAGTTAATCATGCTTCTTCACATTACCTAAAGTCCGCGCCATTTCTCCCCAGCTTCTTCACATTACCTAAAGTGTTTCACATTCCTTTCTTCTGACATCCTCTATGTTTCATGCAACTGTATGATTGTATCCTGCGCTTACCTAAGATGTCTCTTGAGCCACATTACATTTCCTTCGTGGCCTTGTGATGTTGACACTCCAAGGGTCTTTTATGCTAAATGTTGTCTTAGTTCCCTATTTTCCTAGTAAATCTTAACGATAAGGAGCTGCATTTTTTTCAGCTGCTGAGATGGATCATGAACATCTATGCCTTTGACATCTGTCCTCCCCATCCTTCTCCATCTTTCTCGACTTGTACCTTCGACAGGTTCCAGTTGAATGACGTGCATGAGAAATTCTTCTGCAGTCAAATTTGCGTGTGGTTCACCCGAGACTTGGGATTCCCTAGCTTCCTTCTTCTTCCTTGGCCAACCCCTTCTTTGGGGTATTTTCTATTGGGGGGTCAGGGCTTCCAATGTCCTTCCTTCCTATGTAGCCTTTCCCGCTCCAGCCTCCGTGCATTGTGATATTATCCTTTCCACGGGTGGAGGGAATATACCTTTGGATCTTTGGGAATGACCACTTGGTATAACCCTAATTTTCACTAGACATGCATACCTAGTAGTAGGCCATCCTACTTACTATTTTTTCCAAGCCAATACTGAATAACTCTTCATAAAAACCAAATTTTTGAAGATGTATGTTCCCTGAAACACTATTGCCCATGTATGTACGCTATATGCACCATTACTTCCCACGTATGTATGCTAGATGCACCATTACAGCCTGCTTATACCCACAAAATCTGCAAAAAATAAAAATTTGCAAGGGAATACAGGCTTTTGGGTAGTTTCCTAACCAATTGACCTCCCATAGCCCCCCACCCAACCAAATAAATATATTTTTGGCATATAAAATAAGGTGTTGGGGTCCTATTCCAAGGAGAAGCATGAAAGAAGTGAAACTCTACCCATTTCCTAATCCCCCCTTTCCCCAAGAATTTCTAGCCACATTATGAGTTTGACCCAACATTCCCCATTCTTGCCCTTTTTCCTCATCCATAAACTTATGCTTCTTCTCTATAGATAAGTGTGAGAGAAGAAGGATAGGTGGAAGCAGTTGGATCTTGGTGAAGAGGATCCCAGGACTGGGTTCGAGGAGCAGTCGTTGATATCATTTTGTAAGTGACATTATGAGATTAATATAAATAAGTACTTTTGTCGTCCCACCATATGACATGTTTTATCTCTATGTATGATTTACATTTTGTTATGACATCTAACCCATTAATCCATATATAAAATGCTTGTTTGCAATTTTTTGTTTGTATTTTGGTGAATGCAGGTCATCCTTGGGAGGAGATTTGTAGTCGAGAAGCGACCGAATGCATTGGGATCGACACCAAACATAGAGTTCAAGGTAATACTACCAGATCCCTATACTTTCTACTTTATATATGAATGTGGGGTGTTGTCGGGATAGTAGTTAAAAGTAGGAGACTTTAGATGGTTAGCTCTGCCTGCACTTTAGAACCCTAGTGTAGTCCATATGGGGGTTTTCCCACTATAGCAAGAATTAGCGACCATACTAGGGAGCCTCTAGGGTTTTTAGGGGATTTCTGTTTTTTGGGTATTTTTAATTGGTTTATTTACTATTTTTTGAGTTTTAGTAAGTTTCTGTGTCTTTAATGGATTCTGGTCTTCCACACCAGTACTCCCTGCCTATGCTTGACTGTTAATTTTTTCTTTTTAGAGAAGTCACAGAGGTGTATGCAGCATGTAGTGGGTCTACATGCATACATACGTGCCCTATCTTTGGACAACGCACGTACATACGCAGGCTGTTGAAGTATCAGTTGTGTGCCTGTGTCAGGAAAATATTTTTGAAGGAGAGGCAGTCATCCTCTTCCCTGTGAAGCCATTTTTCTCAGGGGTTTTCTTGATTTATCCTTGGTCTCTTTTTCGTACAGTCTTTGGCCTAGGTCTTATAGCAGTTAGCTTTTTCTTTATCAAGATTTTTTGTTTTCTTGATTAGGGTTTGAGACAAGTTTTGTGAGTTTTTTATGATTAACTTGTTTAGTATTGTCAGTAACTCTCTGTGAGCCATAGTAGACCAGAAGTTGGTTTTTGGTCTCGTATTGTCTTCACTTTCCCCTTTTTTACTTGATTTAGAAGAAAAGAAAATAATTCATTTTCAAGTTTCTTATTTTGGAGCATATTAAAAAAAAGTTTTCAGTTTCTTGCTTGGTTAAGTAGTTAGGTCATTTGTTTTTTCAGGAAGAAGAGTTATTTCTTAAGTTCTTTACTGGATACTTAGGACTTTAAGTAGCTCGTAGTTGAGCAAAATTCTATTTTGAGTTTTTTCTTGTAAAATATCTTAGAAAGACAAGTTATTTAGAAAAGTTAGTTAAAGAGTGTTCAATTTGCAAATCTTTGTTTATTGAGAAAAATAAGTAATTTTGTTTCCAACATTTTTGCTTCTCTTTCATCTCTTAACAAACACCATCAGTTTCATTTCCATTCCTTTGACTTAAGATAAACCACTTAAAATTAATGCTTAATTAAAATTAATCAAACTTTGTTTTGTAGGTTCCATTAACTAGATTAGGCTAGAGCCTTGATTTAGGTTGGAGAGGAAACTCTTCAAGACTATAAAACAAACATAGGATTCTATGCTAGGGAGTGAAAAAGTCCAGTAATTTGGAAACTATCTAGGACCCCCCTCTAACACAGGGGCTAAACATGAGGTCGTGTGTAGAAAGGTAGTGGAGATTACCCCTCCAAAGCCAGAACAATTGTAGCGAAGGAACACATATAGATGACTTATCTTTGGATTACATTGATTTCATTTTCCATAGAGATTCATGGGTCTTGAATCCATTCGAGGTCCTCAGTCATCTTCCGGAACACTTTCTTTCGATACCCTTGATAGGTTTCGATCTTGATACCCTACTCATTGCGGTCCACCCGACTATCAACTGTACCCGCCTGGTAGTTGTTCACGAGATAGAAACCTAGTTGCCTTTGATTTTAGGGACTTACATAGGTGACTGCGAGGGTATATCACGGTACCTAGGGTAAACATCAGACCATGCTTTAAAGAGTATACCCAGAGGGTGCTTCCATGTTCGAGTTTCACTTGCAATGGTAAGTTGCTCTAGTGTTGGCTATTGTAACTGCTCTTCCAACTAGTAATAGTGGTTTGCTTGCTGCATCTCATAGGAAATTTTTTAGTGTGTGTTTTAGTCTTCAACAATAGAAATAATTAGTGTGTCATTGATCCTCTCACATAGTGGAAGATCACGAGCTCCACTGGTCGCGAAGTCTTTTGGGCCTATCGCTGGTTAACTTAAAGCCACTACCGCCATCGTGAAGGTGAATACTTGACCAAGAAGGATCATTTGAGGTGACTGGGCCACAAGAAGCTATACCCGAGCCATCTCCGAGAGGAGAACATTCATTTCCAGAGGGACCAAGTATTTCTAACCTTGGAGTGGAATCTCTCCATCCGTATAACTCTTCAATCACTAACTTGTCGGTGCCACTTCTGATATAGATTTCCCCTCCAAGGGTAACACATTAGGAGCGTTAGATAATCCTACAAGAAACAATGGAAGAAAATGTTTCTACTTCGTCAGGGAGTCATCATACTCCCTCTACAACTACCACAACCGGGGGCATTCCACCTCCTAACTCACCTTCACAGGTCTGGGCCACTATGGTCTCGACCGCCTCTACCTCAGGAAGTGGTCTGATTCCATCCATGGTGTCGATCAATGCATTTTTTATGCAGAGTGCGAAGGGCCCTCTATTTTCATACAGGATTCCCAACTTTGACACGAACTCGGTCCTCTCCTACTCCACCTTATAGACTTTGGGTCTGGGGGCAGGGAGCTCAAACGCTCCTCTACAAGGGTCCATGGGGGGCACCTCAACCCCTTATAATTCTTTCCCTTACGGAAAGGGTCATATACCTCTATCATCCCCCTCGCTTGGCGACGCTCCTCAATAACCCATCTATTCGACCATGAACTACAACCTGTCCGAAGCAGGTAGTCAAGGACCTTCTTCTAGTACCACACTGGTGGGTTATTTTTCATTCTCTTTGTTCAGTGCATTTGGTAACAATGCATTCTCATTAGCTTCCACCTCGGCCAAGGGAAACCCTAGTTTTGGATCACAAAATCCTACGCAAGGTACTATTCCTGCACAGGGGGAACACACTTCTCAAGGACCTTGGAATCCGTTGTAGGGATCAGTTCCCTCATCAGGGATGTTGACCAGGGGAAATCCATTCCATGGTCAATGGAACCCCAGGAAAGGCTCAGGACCATGGTCAATCCATTCTCATCCCTCAACATCCTACTACAGGAGTCAGCCAATGACGTCTCAACAAGAGAAGCATATGAATGCTAGCCTAGGCCATGGTTTTTACCAGAACCTAGGTCAACAGCCTAACATTTCCTGGCAACCTGATGCTAGCCAAAACCTAGGCTCCTATCCTCCTGTACATACTCAACAAACTAAGCTACCATTTTTGACAACTTTGCATTTTCTAGACTTGTCAAGATTATTCCAATCTGTCACAATCCACGTTGTCCTGCCATGTTGAACAAGTTTCCCTCAGACATTCCAAAATTTGAAGGCAAGCCTAACAAAGATATAGGTGATCATGTGAACACATTTCATATATGGTGCTCATCCAATTCTTTGAGGGACGAATCTGTTCAGTTGTTTCTGTTTCAACGCACTCTTATCGAGAGTGCCATAAATTGGTACATCGAGCTCGACCTCTCAAGATACTCTACTTTTGGCAAATTGGCAATGGTTTTCTTAAACCATTATCAATTACCTGTGAGATATGATGTCGACACATAATTGTTTTCCAACTTTGAGCAACCAAAGGTGGACCATATCTCTGATCACATCTGAGAATGGCAGCACTAGAAGAGTTTGATTAAAGTACTAGTTCCACCAGCATTCCTGCTGGAATGGTTCCTTAAGTCTTTGGTACCCCAACTATCCAAGGATGTAGAAATGTTGGGGGTATTTTTGGAGGAAGAAGTTATAATGAGAGCTCAACAACTAGAGATGATTTACTCTCAGTCTGGTTTTCTTTACGAATTTTTGTCAGATGTGCCACGGTCTATTCTTGATAAGACCAGACATAAGTCTGGACCACATGTCGATGACATTGTTGATTCAGCACAAGCAAAACCCACTAATATGTTGTCAAACCAATTGCAACAATTGTCAATACAATAGACAGTGGCTAGACCAACTCTTATTTTGGCTGCACCCCTTTCTCAGACGTCGAATGTACACAATGTGCAATCGCCAAACCCAAAGACCAACCAGTAGGACAAAGGGAAGAAAAATCAATGAAAGAAGGGTAAGGGGGATAAGAAACCCACAAATAACACTGGCGGGGGAAACATAGAGAGAAAGAAGTCAAAGTATCCATGCAATCTCTATGTGGAAGACCACCCGACTCACCTGTGCCCTCAACTCACAGAGGCCCAAAATTTATTGGTGCAACAACAACCTATAGTGTTAACAGACCCATTTCCTCATGGGAAAAATTTAAGTCAAGCCTCTAGGAACATGGATGGGGGTAGTCAGGGACCCCCTTCATCATCTTGCAATACCTTGACCTCGAACATCTATATGTTGAAAGGTGAAGCTCAAATAGCTACTAGGGCACATGATTACGGAACACCAAGTATTGCAAAAAAGGGAAAATAATCCAAAAACCTGTATGTTCCTCTCCAAATCGAGAGAACGATGGTTGAAATAATGACATGCATCCCAAAAGGGGCGTTCAAGAAATCTTTACATAATCCAAATGCAAGGGCGACCCATAACTACTCTGTGGTGGAGGATTTTTCACAAACCTCTTGCGTGATGTATGATTTGGAGGTCCTTCAGAGCTACCCTTCATAGAGAAAGGCTTTGTTAGCCACCTTAGGATCTGTCGAGACATGTAATCTAGGAACTATCACACTTGATACAACCGAATTGAAACCTTGTCTCCCATACCACATCAAATTTCAGATAGTAGTGGCTCACCCCAAGAAATTGTCTACCCGAAGTATTTTCTACACGGTGGTTGATGAGGGTGCTCAACATGCATGATGTCATTGGCATGTTGGAAGGACATTGGAAAACCCATTCTGTCTCCTTCACCTACTCTTCTCGGGGATTTTGATGGTCATTATTTCAGACCACATGGAATCATTCCTTCTTTCCCCGTGCAGTTAGGAGGGAATATCATGTGCATCGAAGTTGAAGTGGTCGATGTGCCTCTCGACTACAACCTCCTATTAGGAAGGAGTTGGACATATGCCATGCATGCAGTGGTTGCTACAGTTTTTTGGGTCTTGTTGTTTCCACATGAGGGCAAAATCATGACCATTGATCAATTGTCTTTCTCCTGACCTGACCCTTCATCGAGGGCATCCATGGTCTTGATGATCGATAACCCACAGCCTGGCATTGTCAATGTGGGGGTTGGTTTTTTCCCACCTCTCATGGGTACTTTCAATTACCTGCCTCCTTCTGACGATGTCAAAATGATATTGACTATCCTCGACTAGCCTAAGGCTAAAATACTTTCAGTGTTGTCATTCTGTATGACTTACTTTAATGATCTGGGGATTATTCCTTCGCCATCATCCATGATGGAAGGGACAAGGCACCATGGAATGTCCATGCCCTTGTCTGTGGCAGAAGTTGCATACTCTATAGTCCAACAAGCTTTAGCTGACCCCGATCTGACTCCTGCACCAGAGTTAGATCCAGTTATCGAGCCTTTCTGGGCTCAAGGTTCCCTTGCCACTACCGATTCCTTAGACTTGGTCTTACCCTCTAACGAGGCAATTTTAGAGGTGTTGACTGGTCCGGACAGACCCTGGGATGATCTCCATCACAGATCATACTTCCTCCCAGAGTTAGGAAGAATAGAGGCAGGATAATTTGTGTTGACTATGACTGGAGATAGGTCTTGTCTTATTAATCCTCTGACTACGCACGTAGTTTATTCCGAGGGTAATATGAAAACCATCACCAAAACGATACCTATTGATATCTCAAGAACCCCTTGCATCATGAAGAATGTCTTAATTGGAGCAGACTGTTCCCCTGAGGAGATTTAAATCTATATAGATTTATTTAAGGATTTCCACGACATTTTTTCCTGGTCTTACGAGGAAATGCCAGACATTGATCCAAGAATCATTGAACATGAAATCACGACTTACGTTGACACCAAGCCGGTGTGGCAGAAGTTTTATCTAGTTAATCTTCATAATGTAGTATATATTAAGGTTGAAGTAGAGAAACTACTCAAATATGGTTTCATCTACCCTATCCAATTGACTCAATGGGTGTTAAACCTCATTCCAGTCAACAAAAAATAGGGTACGATTCGCGTATGTATAGACTTCCATGATTTGAACAAGGCATGCCCAAAGGATAATTTCCCCACTCCATTTATTGACTAGATTGTCAATGAATGCGCAAGCTGCAAGGTCATTTATTTCATGGATGGTTTCTCGGGATACAGTCATATACAGATCAAACTCGAGGACCATCATAAAACAACGTTTATCTGTCTGTGGGGTACATTTACTTATTGCAAGATGCCTTTTGGCCTGAAGAATGTTGGAGCCACTTTTCAATGGGCCATGTCCTTTGCTTTCCACGATCTCAAACACCTAGTCAAGGCTTACCTGGATGATTTAGCATCACGATCTCCCAAGAGAGCTGATCATCCCACACACCTCCAACTTATCTTTGAGCAATGTCTCTACTATCAAATTCTCTTGAATCCAAACAAATGTAGTTTTTTCGTGACGTCAGGTCGTCTTTTAGGTTTCATAGTTTTGACAATAGGGATCGTGGTCAATCCTTTAAAGGTTGAGGTGATAATTCAGTTGCCTCCCCCGTGCACAATCCCTCAACTTCAGAGTTTACAAGGAAAATCAAAATTTTTATGGTGTTTTATCACAAACTATAACAAGATCACAAAAGGGTTCATGCGTTTACTAAAGAAGGATAGTCCTTTCCATTGGGAAGAAGCCTCTCAACACTCTTTCGAAGCATTGAAATGTGCCCTCATGTCTTCCCCCTACTTCGGCCACCCAATTATAATAAATATTTCTTATTGTATTTGGCCACTGCAGAGTCAACCATCGACATGGTCTTGGTTCAAGAGGATGATTTACTTGAAGAGCACGTGCTTTATTACCTAAGCTGAGGCCTGGTTGGACCAGAACTCAACTACTCCCATGTTGAGAAACTTGCGTTGGGAATAGTTCATGCTATCCAATGGTTCCATCACTATATCATGTTTTGCAAGACCACCATCATTGTCGTTATAAATCCATTCCAATATGTGTTGACATGATGCATAATCGACATAAATATCAACATATGGATAGTTATCCTCCAGGAATTTGACTTGGATTTTGTTTTGGCGAAATCCAAAAAGTTGTTGGTCTTTGAAAAACTCATCTCATAACTTCCGTTCAAGTCAGGTGATGTTATACCTGAAGAGTTTCCTATTAAAGGATATATGTTTTTGATCGCATCTTTGGATCCCTGGTATGGAGATATACTAGGCTATCTCTAGAATTTGAAGTTTCTCTCTTCTGCTTCTCATGACGACTGTCGACATATACGACATTAGGAAAAAAACTATCTTATTCTCAAAGACACTTTGTATCATTGAGGTATAGATTGCATACTTTGTCGATATCTCACCCATGAAGAAGTAGAACTCGTGCTTAACGATTACCACACTGGAGCATGTGGTGGTCATTTGTCTGCGTTGGAAACAACCCAAAAGATTCTACAAGCTGGTTACTATTGGCTGACGTTAATCAAAGATTACGTTGAATCGGTCAAGAAGTGCCACCTATGTCAGATCAGATCATGGAATATGAGGGCACATTCTACTCCCATGTTTCCTGTCATCACAGTTGGCCCCTTCACCAAGTGGGGAATTGATTATACTACATGCCACCCCCCCCTAAGCTAGGGGGTACCGTTATATCATCGTAGCAGTAGAATACTTTACCAAGTGGGTCAAAGCTATGTCAACATTCAAAGATGATGGAGAGAAAACAACTCTCTTCTTGTTTAATCAAATAATAGCAAGGTTTGACGTCCCGAAGGAGATTGTCACTAACCATGGCAGTCACTTTCAGAACAAAATGATGTCTGAATTATCATCAAATCTAGTGTTGAGGCAAGAACACTCATCACCTTATTACCCACAAGAGAATGGTCAGGTGGAATATGTGAATAAATCGATCAAGACCATTCTACAATGAATGATCAATTCGGCCAAGTCAAATTGGCATTTTATGTTATAATCGACATTGTGGGCCTACCGAACGTCTGTAAAGACTGCCACTGGTTTCTCACCTTTTCAAATTGTTTATGGGTTGGAAGTAGTCTTTCTTATAGAATGCCAAATCCCATCTCTTAAGTTGGAAGTACAATTAGTTCCAGACACTTCATTTCTTGAGGAACACTTATTATATCTCAAGCATATCAATGAGAAACGACATGATGTAGCCTTGGCTAATGAGGCTCACAAGAAAAGAGTCAAGTGTTAGTATGATCAGTCCGTTCGTCCTCGGATTTTCTATGAAGGTGACCTTGTCCTGGTCTATGACCAAGATAAGGATCCCCTGGGGGCAGGAAAGTTCAATCCCATGTGGTTCGAACTTTTCATCGTGAAGGAAGTTTTAAAGAAGGGTGCTTATTGTTTGGTTGACTTTGAAGGGAAATCTTTAGTGGAGCCTAGAAATGGGCTCTACCTCAAGAAGTATTACTCATAGGTGGGTCGCCTTGGGTGACTTCTTGTACATATGTATAGTTATTTTACATTTTTTTTAGTTTTTGTCTTTTTAGTTTTATGGATGTGTCATTTTGATGTCATCTTTTCAATGTTGTAGATGTCAAGTGAATCAGATGTGTTCATTGGATTTACAGACAGTGCTAGCCGACACACTTAGAGGCTTGCTTCTGTAGCTTGGGTGATTTTCACACCTCAAGTTCAGTTGTTATCTTTCGTAGGTATCTATTTAGGTGACGCCAAAAACAATGTCTCCAAATATAGTGTAGTAATAGAGTTACTTTGTGACATCTTGTCGCATGGTATCTCTTACCTCCGGGTCTACCTAGATGCACAATTGGTTGTGTCCCAGTTAAATGGGGTTTACCGCATTTATGATCCTACTCTACATCAACGATTCCTTAGGTTACGTCTCTTAGAAAGTTGTTTTGATTACATTGCGTATATCCATGTTCCTAGGAGATTGAATCAAATGACAGATACTCTAGCTAATCAAGTATTAGATTGACATATTGCACACATGTAAAAAAAAAGGCACACACATATACATGTAAATACATTTGTAAATAAATGTAACCCATAAGACATAAAAAGATGTATATATATATATATATTGAAAGTATCAGAGTACATGGGTGGGCGCAAGTGCCTCAAAAAATAATAAGTTTGGCATATAATGTGGGGCTTATGCCCTCAAAAATATGAAAAGAGTTCCCTCGACACGTAAATAGTCCACTCTAAGATAAGCACGAGGCCTGTTGGCCCTGCCATAGTGGACTAAAACATTTGCCAAATGCCAAAATAGCTGGACCCAGGTCCGTGGAACCCCAACAACATGAGGCTACATATATGGCGGGAGATCCTTGATCTCAGCCATAGGCACAGTATGAGTGAGTAAAGACAGGTTCCGCTCCACTCATCTCAAAACTCTCTCAGCCTCTCTGACTGGAGGTACACCTGCTACTAGTGTTGTTTCGACAACTTCTGTTGCTGCCTCTAGTCATGGATGACACCTGATCTATGAAAAATCAGCTGGATTCACTGGTCCCACATATGTACATAACAGATACATAGTTTTCAGGTGCTCTGGTACACATAAAAATTATATATATATATAAAAGAAATATTTTTATTTTTTTTTAAAGAAAAACATACCTAATTCTCCTTGCTCTGCTCCGGGAGGTACGGGCATGTTAGGATATCTGGAGAAGTTGATCCTGGCATAGGGGTAGTCCTCTATAGCTAGAATCTACCGAGACCACTAGTCAAAAAATGTATCATCGAAGGGCTCAATGGTCCTCCCTCCCCTTTGTCGTGGCATCAATACTGCCCTCCTACACACTGCTGGGAAGGAGGCCATGTGCCTCCGTATTGTCTCTCGGGGACTAAGAATGGGTACCCTCTTGAAGAATAAAGAGAAAAGAACAGTCTCGAACCCGATGTTCTTTTTGTTCCACCCACAACACTCTGTGAGTTATCTCTTCATGCACTCTAGCATGGTTGTACTCCAATCGAACACTCGTGCATTTAAGCATTGTACTGTGTAATTCATATGCAACCAGGAGGCCTAATGTAAATATGCGGATCTAGTGATCCGCCCAATGAGTAAAACTATCACTTTCAGTGATATTCTGGTGATTTTGTGGATCAGTTCCTGGGAACCCAATTTATTTGTTCTGTCCTCACAGTGTTGTTCGATCAACTTGAAAATGTTGTGAGGCCTAGAGGGAAAATCACAAAGGTTGATTGGTTCCCCTCTCCTTGAGAGGCCATTCATAAAATAAATATCTTCATTCGTTGGAGTCAACGATTGTCCCTAGAGCATAAAAACCTCTGCATCTGGGTGCTAGTAATCCACCAAGGCATTCAACAACCTGGGTTGTTCCCTCATGAGTGGACACAAAAAGAATTTCCACAACCTGCATTGTTTTAATGTGACAATAGTGGGGTCTTCCTCGACGATTGAATCAATGTCCTCATGATCTCTCTCTCTCCAATGGACATACATCCTACAAAATGACAAGTTCAAAGGAGAGTTAAATGATGCATTTTTAAATTTTTTTGATATGTTGGAGGATGTACACGAGTTGTATTGAGGACAATCACGTATGTATGTAGGCATAATTTTCATAGCCCACATGCATACGTGAGCTGTGCTTGGACAACCACAAAGGGCCAACCCTTTTAAAGGTATGCACCCCTCCAAAAAACAAAAAGAATTAAAAAGGAAAATTGGGAATGCAAGAGGGACTAGATTGTACTTACTTGGTCCAAGAGGAAGTTTTTTTCGTCCACTGAAGCTCCCAAAATCAAATTCTTTTACAAAGGGGTGTTTTTGGCTTTTTGGTCAATTCTCAATTTGCAATGGTGATAATGAGATACCAACTTCTATTTATAGACTTTTTTGTCCCTTTTTGTCATTTTTTGACCCCTGTTGTTGTTTTTTCTAGCTTGAAAATCATGTAACTTGGTTCTTGAGTTTCTCATTGGATGTTACGATACACTTACTTTTGGTTCGAAGAAAGTTTTGGGAATCGGGGCACTTTTATGGTCGTTTGGTGAAAAGTATTTTTTTCCAACTTTGAGCATTTAAGTTAGGATTCCACCTCCACTTGTTGCAACTCGTTGTCTTTTTTTCTTTACCATAGGATTGAGCCCACCGAATTGTGACACAGAACCATCATTGCCACTCTAGAAGTGTTGTAATTTAGTGGTAGAGCCTACCCTCACATGGATGACCTAGGTAGATCATGGTTTCATTTTGGTGTCCATGTCGTTGCTAATGACTATAGGCTTGGGAGTCCTTTTAGTCTTGTTTTGATTATGGGTTTGAGCCTTCACATGTCTGATGTATTATCACTCTTGGCCTCACCCTCGAGACTCCAAAAAAACAAACAGGTCTTCTTTTAAGCTCTTTTCAGACCCTCTAAACATGAAAATATTTCCGAGCAATCTGTTTCCCTTCACGCTTGCCAAAATAAAATTTGAAGGCAAGTTTGTCCGACTGTATTTTACCCCTTTTTCAGTTCGGATGGTCAATTGTATGAAAACAGGTATACTCTAGGAACTTTGATTTTCTAGAAGAGTATTCTCAAGTATAAGTTTAACCTTTTTTCAGGCCCGAGGGACTAAATTTACGAAAAAGGAACCCCCACAGAGTCCATAGTTAATCTCTTTTCAGACTCCTTAAAAGTGAAAAGATCACCGAGTGAACTTGTTTCTTCACACTCGTTAAACCAGTCCAGAAGACCATCCATTACAGAGTCCATAGTTAAGCTCTTTTCAGACTCCTTAAAATTGAAAAGATCGTCGAGTGACCTTGTTCTTTCACACTTGTTAATTGGTTCATAAAAACATCTACTGGCATGAGTTTACCCCTTTTTCCATCCTATAGATTAAGGAGGAAAAAGTTACACCTTGGGAGATTCATCGTCGGGAGAGTTCTCCTTAGAAAATTTAACCTTTTTCGGGCTAAGGACACTAAATTTAGAAAAAAGCAGTGAGTCCATAGTTAATCTCTTTTCAGACTCCTTAAAATTGAAAATATTTATGAGTGATCTTGTATTTATCACACTCGTTAAAATGGTTTTGAATAGACATATTTTTTATGCTAATTTAGCCCTTTTTCGAACCGACTAGACTATCTTCGAAAAAGGTACCCAGTGGAGTCTTCTTTTTCACTTTTTCAGACTCTCTAAAAATGAAAAACCACCGAGCTTACCTTTTCTAGGCTCGTTTAAAATTACATTGAAGGACGTTATCATTGTGTCCTGTTAATCAAATTTTCATTTTTGCGTCCTTGGCCTAATGCTAACTTCATGTGGATCTCGACTGAACCTTTGAAGCATGCCTTATACGCAAGCCTTGTAGCACTTTGCCTCTGCGTCTTGACACCTTGACCCATGGAAGAATTTTCCCGAGTGTTCTTTTCTTTCACATTTTTCCTTGCTCTGAGCATCAGTGTGTTCCTCGTGCTTGGAAATAGTATGTTTGTGACACTCGTTCCTCCTTTGTAACGTAGCATTCTTTTATTCTTTTTCAAGATTTTAAAATATTGAAAAAGGACAAAAAAAATCAAATATACCCCAAAAAGAAGATGGGAAAAGTATTTTCTTTTTATGGAATCACAATGAGTCACCCTTGGAAAAAGCACATCCTTCCGTTTGTTCATCAAGCTATGGGATTTAATATGGCCTTAGGGAGTTGTTCTCGTAACATAGAGTTGTGTCCTCCTCCATTTGGTTATTCTTCCAAACATATGGAGAGTTTGCGTTACCTCTTTCATTGCAAACTTATGTTAATGTCATGCTGCCTGAGTCTCATATTTCAACGTGCTATTGTCCAAGGGAATTTTTACCCAACTTGATTCGACCCTTCTACAATTTGTCTCTTTTCCTCATGCCCGACCATCTTGAAATTCCAATCAAAGTCTTTGTTCAAAATCAATGAAGTTCCCTACCTGATCACCAAGATCCTCTTGTTTGTTCCTCGACAAGCCATCGAAGACCTCTGGGTAGTGAATATGTAGACTCACATTACTCCTACCTGATTTTAGAATATCTTGAAGTTGTTTCTCGAGCTCTGAAGACCTCATCTCTAGCCACCAGGCGTCGTTAGCTTCTTGAAGATGGATACTAGTCATGTATATCTTTTGATTTTGAGATGTAGATTTGTTGTGTACTATTCACGACTACACTTTATATAGTTATATGACATGGATATGCAGTGTATTTGATTGGAAGCCATTATTTATTTCATCCTAAGCATGGGTATGCCTGCCTCGGTGAGACAATTGTTATTTTGAAGATGGCAACTCCCGAACTCTAGTCTCGGGCTCACTCGCTTCATACGTTGGTAAATATTTGTAATGCATTTTAGCCATTAGATTCTCTTCCGACCTCACACATTAGGGGACATCTGTTATAACCCTAATTTTCACCAGACATTCATACCTAGCAACAGAGCATCTTACTTACTATTTTTGCCAAGCCAATACTGAATAACTCTTCTTAAAAACCAAATTTTTGAAGATGTACACGCCCTGCACCACTATTGACCGCATATGTATGCTAGATGCACCATTACTTCCCACGTACGTATGCTAGATGCAACATCACAATCCCCGTGCACCTACAAAAGTTGCAAAAAATAAAAAGTTGCAAGGGAATACATGCTTTTGGGTAGTTTCCTAACCAATTGATCGCCCATAGCCCATCACCCAACCGAATAACTATCTTTTTGGCATATAAAAGAAGATGTTAGGATCCCATTCCAAGGAGAAGCATGAAAGAAGTGAAAATCTACCCATTTCCTAATCCCCCCTTGCCCCAAGAATTCGCAGCCACATTGTGAGTTTGAGCCAGAATTCCCCATTCTTTCCCTTTTTCCTCATCCATAAACCTATGCCTATTCTCTAGAGAGAAGTGTGAGAGAAGAAGGATACGTGGAATTAGTTGGATCTTGGTGAAGAGGAGCCTAGGATCGGGTTCAAGGAGTAGTCACTGATCTCATTTTGTAAGTGACATTATGAGATTAATATAAAGAAGTAATTTTGTCATCCCCCCATATGACATGTTTTATCTCTATGTATGATTTACATTTTGTTATGACATCTAACCCATTAATCCATATATAGAATGATTGTTCATAGTTTCTTGTTTGTCTTTTGGTGAATGTAGGTCATCCTTGGGAGGATATTTTCAGTCGAGAAGCGACTGAACGCATTGAGATCGACACCAAACATGGAGTTCAAGGTAAGACTACCATATCCATATACTTTGTACTTTATATATGAATGTGGGGTGTTTTCAGGATAGTGGTTAAAAGTAGGAGACTTTAGATGGTTAGCTCTTCCTGCACTTTAGAACCCTAGTGTAGTTCGTAGGGGGGTTTTCCTACTATAGCACCGCTGTAAGAAAAAATGAATCACATTTGCTTCCCGACCGTTTTAACTCCTCAACTACCTACAATTTAATCAACGAGACATGAGATAGTTTCCTTTTCGGCCGATGAGCTTCAGCTCGGGAGCTGTCCAGCATATCTCAGAGGCTATGGTGTAAGAAAAAGGGCAGATTTAATGGTCTCCTTCCCGTGAAGTGCATCAACAATCTAATGTGATGTGAATGTACTATGTCGAACCTCCTCTCACAAGTGAAATATTTCCTAACTACTCCAAGGATTTTATGAAAAGGTTCCTGCAAATATATACTCGAAATGTCGGTATCGACCTTCCCACCTAAATAGTCTCACTTGATGAAGTCTTCATAGAATCGTGTGTCCAAGGGCATGCCTTTGAACCACATTTCTCCGCGTAGAGGGATCTCTGTCATGGTCGACAAAGTTTCTTTTGTTACCTGAATAGTGAACTAATGGAAACTGTCGAAACTGTGTGTGAACTACTCAGCTAGCCTTATATTAAATCGTTGGATTTTCCTCCAAAAGTACATGCACCCAAACTTTTCAAACGACACTCTGACCTTCGGATCTTCATTGATCAACGTCAATTTTGGGGGCTTGGGCCCAAAATTTTTTTCACTTCGCGTGCCCTTCCTTATATTTTGGGAGGTTGCCATGGTGCAATGCGTATTTTTCATACGTGCGATGGATTTGGGATGGGCCCAAGGAAAAAATCCTGATCAACTCGGGCTTGTGAGAAGGACTACAAATAATGCATGAGCTTGGCTGGTGAACATAATGCATGTAGAAAAAACATAATTTATAATAGAGTGGGAGGGAGGTGGAATCGTTCCAGGGAACACTGAATTCATGGCGACTAGATGTTTTGAAGTGAACTGGAGATTTACTGTAACACATCTGCACGACAAGTACACTTTGGGGCATGTGAAGTACAACTGATAAGGGCTGCAGAGCATATGTGATATAAGAGCCATGCTTTTTCATTCTTTTAGCCTTCATAATGAGTTGACAATGGTCATTGCACTTACCAACACAACTTCTATTTAACAACTTGCCTCAACCCTCGGCATGTAAATACTTCATTTCTGACAGGACCCAACCCTTTGGGAACAAACTTATTGTTTGCACTCAATTCGTCACTAGGTGAGAAAATAAAGAGTGCTTACATGCCCGGTTGGGTCTTGCTAGGCATGACAACTGTAGAGGAAAGGGTTAGAGAAAACAAAACAAAAAAAAACAATAAACAAGAATTAAATTAAAACAAACTAAAACTATGAGCATATGGAAAAAGAAATAACAAACACAAAAGACCAATATCACCAATGTTTTGAGCTGGTCTATTGATGAAATCCAAAGCACAATGAAGAAAGGGAACTGTGGTTCCTTCTTCCTCCAAAGGAAGGCTCTTGAGGCCCTCACACACTTGCTCTCCTTACAATAAGAAAATGAGAATGATGGTGAAAAAACTCCAAGCACATTCACTCAATGGATAGGTGAATGGCTCTATGAAATGGTGCCAATGTGGTATTGTCAAAGAGTGAGTCCTTAACAATCTTAGCAGCATAACAATACATGAAATTCCTTGAGAAAATGATGTTTCTTCATGGCTTTTTATAGCATAGCACTGGGTGATTATGTAACTCCTTTGAGGTGTGAAAAGGGGCTCTTTAGAGCTCAATTAGGTCTTTGACCAGCCTACCATGTGGATTCAGCTCGGATTTGATGTCAAATCGTCTTGGGAGCTGATCCATTAGTGGTTGGGAGGCCGACCAATTTCAATAAATGCACCGTTTAGCAGGTGCACGGATTTTTGCGCCCATAGCCATGTGTCATGCGCGCATGCGCTCATGGTACATTTCTGTTCCGCACATATGTGCGCGCCCCCAGATTCTGTAAAGCGCCCTTCAATTTTTGGTTACTTTGTATAGTTTTTGACCCTTTTACAATGCTGTGAAATTAATCCAGTGCCATGAATGACTTCATCCCTGTGTTGACGATGTTGAGTTCTTGTCGCCATGTGCGGACGAAATTTCAGTGATAACAGATGCCCCCTGATGGATGAGGTTAGGAGCATACGTAAACCAAAATCCATCAATGTTTATTTTACTGAGAATGTTGTGGTAAGAGAGAGAAAGAGTGGGATCGTGTAGAGCAATCCTTTGGAGAAGAAAGGAACTGGTAGAACCCGACCTTCCAGAAGGTGCGTAATAATATATAACTCTATACAAATGAGGCGGGCATGCGCCATGCTCGTGTTATGTAACTCTGAAAAAAGATGACTGAAGTGTTGGTGTAGACAACTGCAGCACCATCAGGGGCGGTAATGATAAAGGCATAAGACAATTCTGCAAAGGAACATACTCTGAACAATAGGCAATGATCGCGGTAATAAGCAGTGACGATAATGCGAGCATTGATGGCCTGACCAAGTTCAGAGGTCTTCGGCAAATAACTACAATAGTCGCAAAGTAAGACCCACCATAACATGAGAAAGTTTTGGCATCGAATGTTATGGGGGCCAACGACAGCAGGGAGCAATGGTGTTTCACCCTGTGCCGTCCGAGATATCTCATTAAAGGAAAAATGAGAATCAAGATACTGTCGCCCTTCTGGAAAAAGTGTACTACTGTCGACAAAAGGGGAATGCGACTCCCAGAAGAAAAGGGCTTCATAGAATCTACTGAGGTGAGGAAGTGGCAGAGGTACATGGACGAAGTCAAAAAGTGGGAAGACTCAAGACTGCCCTTGGTTGGAAGGTGTATGATAGAATGAGTGGCCGCAATTGTGTGACAAGGTCGAGTGTCAGGGGGATGCCAAGACCGAGGATAAGTTGTGCCAGAGGCGGGACAAGGTGAACAAATTCAGAGGTTAAAAGTAAGTGACTGGGGTAGTACTCTGAAGATATGGATGATGCCGACAAGATTAAATGAGAAGCAATGCTCCAACCAAGGGTGACATGGGTTGCATGTGGCCAAAAAAAGGAAGCAAGTCGTCAATGGTGGTGATGAAAAAGGAAATGACTGAAAAATAAAGGTGTTTGTACAATAAATAATGAATAATTTTGGGAAAAATGTACAAATACAGAAACAGATGCCACAGTGTGAAATGAGTGCCCCAGGGAGGGCAGAAATTTCTTGGAAAATAGATGAAGGGTGGGGGCCCCATTGGTGAGTTTCTGTATGAGGTAGGTGAAATGAAGATAGGTTCGCAGATGGGCAAACTGATGGTGGATGAAATGGAGGGTTCATGATCTTGCGTAGATGCAGGTAAAAGAATAGAACCATAAAGCAATGATCTGGGAGTCCATATGGGAAGCTAGCAAAATGAGGGGAAGAAGTATGTGGTTGATCTACAACATGATGAAAGACTATCGGGACTCCCATCCCTAAAGGGTAATGAAGAACAACATGAGTGTCAAAAGTGCCAAAAGGTGCTATGAATGGGACAACTCATGTGGGCGAGAATGCTACCGGGTTACAACACCGAAGATGCAAAACAGAGGTGTGGGTACTGCAGAGCCGGGAATGAGGATCCTAAAGGCAAATATTAGTGGGTGTGACTGGAAAAGGTAAATGCAGTACAACGGGGGAAGACTACATGCCAGTGCTGAAGATATACTTGAAGGGATGATGTTGATGACCGATGAGCAAGTACCTGCGCACATAACAACCAAATACCCAAAGTGAACAATATCTGAAGAGAATCAAAGATATGAGCATGTATTTGACAAATGTGACAATGCACGTGCGTACCTGACCATGATATGAAAAAAAGTCACCTCAGGGGCTCAGGATGAAAAGTGACCCAGGGACAGCTATGATGTAGGTGGCGGGATGCTGATCCCATGGCTGAAGACAGCTTGAAAAACGGACACCGGGGGCTCCCAGAATGTTGAGTGGAAGTTTGGCAAAAGGCCTATATATAGATGTAGGGCCCACATTGCCACCTCATTTGTACCTGCTACTACAGTGACTGGACGAGCACATTGCAGAGGAGATTTGGAGTTTCAGGGAGCACGAGGTATCCGATCGACGGTGTGCAAGTCTTAGGTTAGTGGTCTGATCATCTTGCATAGAAATAGGTTTCCAATTTTTGGGCAGGGTAGGTACGGGGGGTCGTACAGGGTTTTTGAGGGGTTTTTGGGTAGGAAGTGGGCCCACATGCGTGGGCGATTCAGTGGAAGGCGCGCATACGTGCGTGCCTGTCCACTGAATAAACGCGCATTGGTGCGCGTGAGATGGAATTTAAGGCGCGCCCTAGGGGCACGCCTGTGAGGTGGACAGGCGCACATTAGCGCGCGCCTGTGGGGTGAACAGGCGCGCAATAGAGCGCGCCTGTGGGTGTGATAGGCGCGCACTAGAGCGCGCCTATATGGTGAATAGGCACACTGATGAGCGCGCCTGTGAGAAAAACAGGCGCGCGTACGTGCGCACCTGTATAGTGAACAGGTGCACATGTGTGCGCGCCTATGGGTGGTAAAACTGTGCCTAGGAGGAAAGGTTGAAGGGTGAAAAATGAGTCTTTTTGATGTCTTTGATGGTTGTATAAGCTGATATAGGAATCTATGTTGATTGCAGGTTGCCAACAATGACTATGGATGTGTGGTGGCGTGAGCGAGACTGGTCGCAGTTGCGAGATGTTGTGGCCAATGCAGGGCCTGCGGTTCAAGCGGCTTTAGCAACCAGTGGGTTTCTAAAGTTCTTTGAGTGCCTGTTGATATGGGCACAGGAGTACTTATTACAATTCCTGCTCCAGATGTGGAGTTCGGAGCTGTACTGCTTCCTCGTGCGAGGAGAGCAGATTCCCTTCACTGCAGTGGAGGATATATATTTTTTGACTGGGCTCCCCTTCCGAGGAACGCCGCTGCCGGTAGAGCCTGTGCTGCTGAGGGGTACACACTTGTCGGAGATCGCCGAGCGATATTGCTCAGGCGAGAACTACATGTCTGGGACTGTAGTGAGTGTGAGTGGCCTAGACTCCCTGGCGCATCGTTGCATAGCGGCGATGATTGTTCGCGTGTATGGGTCACTTACGACCCAACGAATCAGTGGAGGCTAGCTGCTAGTGCTGGAGAGGGTGGTGGTGGGCCATGAGAGGTTCGCATGGGGGTTGACACTACATGCGTAGATGATCGCGCAGTTGGATCGTTGTCGCTCCACAGGTACCGGAGAGTTTTCTTTCGGCTCGATCCTGGTAGCCTGGTTTCTGGAGAGGGTGCCGATGCTGCGCCCGCGGGTTATTATAGAGGTGCCTGGGGTGCGAGAGCCTCGATTGAGGTGGTGGTCCGCGATTTTGGTTCACCATGGTGGTGGCGAGGGTGGGCATTATTTTACGGTGCAGGCGGCGCAGATATGGCGGCAGATGCCACAGGTCATACTCCGATACCCCTATGCTGGGGTGGACTTCCGGGATGATCCAGACATGGTGATGCCTCATGGGGAGGTATTTGGCCATCGAGGTATGCTGATTTTTTGTATGTTTTTGATTGATGTTATATTTTGATATACCAGTTCATATGTATGATTTATAGATACTGATATGATATTTTGTTTGTTGTTTGGTGCATGTGCAGATTTGGCACCTTACGGGTGCGAGGTGGAGTGGCAGAGAGCGCCGGTTCAACGAGATCCAGAGAGACTACCGCGTGAAGAGAGGCATCGGTGGGATGAGGCCACAGGGAGACCAACAGAGCCCGAGAGGGCAGTGAGGCGGCGTCGATTCGACGATCCTGGTGCAGGGCCGTCACATGCTCCTCTGGCGACAACCGGGGTAGATTTGGATGATATACGTCGTCATCTTGAGACGGTGTTATAGGACGTGCCTGAGGGCATGTGGATTCACATCCAGGACGAGGGGTTCCTGGAGCAGTGCATCGGATTACCGCCACCATGGAGGGGTATAGTGCGATGAGCAGCTGTGCTCACCGCGATGACTAGTGGATGCCTACCGCCGGGGCAGGAGGGTCCTGCAAGGGTTCCACCACCACCGCCTGAGGCAGGTGGGGGTGGGCCGCCACCGCCTTCTGAGGGAGGAGCAACTGGGGGTGCGATAGAGGCACCCTGATTGTATATTGTATACTGGTTTGTTTTTGTTGTATATAGGCTGGTGAGCTGATTTTGTACCGAGGTGTGGCACTGGCCTGCGGGCATATGTATTTTGTGTATGTAAACAGTCGGACGGCCGGGGAGGCCTTGATATATATATGAGTATACATATTTTTTGATATCCTGATGATGTCTACATGTGTTTTTGTTGATGATGATGGTGTTTATTCTATCTATATGCTGTGACAGGATGGATGAGATGTTTTATGTATGTGTAGCTTGATGTGATATATGCCAATCTAACACCATGTTAGCTATTTCATCGGTTGTTTGATTCAATTGTATTGGAATATGTGTAAATGTAATGGAATCAAAATGTCGAGATAATAATCTAACCTGCAGGTATTTGCGAAAGAGGCACGGATCGTGTACATGGTACACATTGTTGAGCTGGAGAACGACTAGTTGAGAGTCGAGGAAGATGCTAAGGTGGTGAACATGATGACGTTGGGCATCGCCCAGGAGGCCAATGACCGCAGTTTATTCGGCTTGGTTGTTGGTTATTGGTCCCAAATAGACGCCGCTTGAATGTAGCATTTCATGAGAGGGGGTATATAAAGCCCAAGCTGCCGAAGCGAGATTTTTTGTCCAACGACTGGCACCGTCGGCGTAACCAATGTGGTAGGTGGGTAGAGATTGCATTTGTCAATAGCACAAAGGATAGTTTAGATGAGAGAGGTGAGAGAAAAAAGATTAAAAACTCTAGAAAAAGAAATAACCTAAAGTAGTCTGACTACTTCTAAGAATAAAATTTCTTGAGGTATAACCCATTGACGGGTTCCTTGAGTGTGAGGCCTTCGGGGGAGGCCAGGATGTATGCACCTTTGGTGAGGCAATGTTGGATGATGTAAGGGCCATGCAAAAGTGATTCCAATTTTCCATGGCCAAAGGTATCATGAGCGATATCATAGGCCAGGACAAGGTCGCCTTCACGGAATGATCGAAGGTTGACATGGCGATCAAAGGTAGCTTTGGATCATTTTTTAGCTACCTCGTTGTTCTGTAATGAAGATCGACGATCTTCATCGAGCGACTCCAAGTTCAACAAGCGCTGCTCCATTGGAGCAGTGTCAGGTAATATCTCAATGGCGGTGCGAAGGGTGGGAATTTCGCACTCGATGGGAAGAGTTGCCTTGACCCCATGGACTAAATGAAATGGCATGAAACCTGTAGCATTTTTTACTGTCGTTCGATAAGCCCATAGCGCGGAAAATAACATATGATGCCAATTGGTTTTATGTTTATTAACCGTGCACTGTAACATGGTCTTGAGGACTTTGTTCACTGCCTCGACCTGTCCGTTTGACTGAGGGTAATATGGTGAGGCAAACTCGTGAGAGAAGCCTAACCGAGATGAGAGTTCAACGAAAATCTCATTCTCAAAGTGTTTCCCATGATCGGAAACAAGTTGGAGTGGTACGCCAAAACGTGATATGACGTGGTTAAAGAAGAAGTGCGCTGCAGTGTCAGCAGTGTTGTTGAAAGTGGGCATAGCTTCGGCCCATTTGGTGAAGTAATCAATGGCGACAACAATGTATTTGTGACCATTGCTGGAGGGGGGATTACAAGTCATGAAGTCGATGCCCCATTTACAAAAGGGGCCTGCGGTAATGACAAGGTGAAGAAGAGTGGGGGGAGCTCGGGCTTTGTTGGCGTAGAGCTGACATTGCTCACATCGTTTCACGACATGAATGCAATCGTGAAATAAGGTAGGCCAAAAGTAACCATCTCGGATAATATTCTGAGCCGTGGATATACCCAAAAGATGCCCCCCACAAGCGCCGCTGTGGAAGTCGTTTAAGACTCTGTCGACTTCGTCAATAGTCAGGCAACGACGGAGAATGGTGTCGACGCCCCACCAATATAGGATGTCTTTGATGAGGATATAGCGGGGGGCCTGATGGAGAATACACCGACGATCATCTCGTGATAGATGGTTACTGAAATTTTGAGTTCGTAGGTAGACAAGAAGGTCGCCATACCAAGGATCATCGGAGGCGATGTAAAAGAGATGTTCGTCAGGAAAGTCAGTGTTGATGGGGGGACTGGTGATGTCAAAGGGAAGGGCCGTGACAAGTTCGATGAGAATGAGGGCCTTCTTACTCTTAGGTGTTGAGAACTTGAGGTTGTATTCCTGGAGGATAACGATCCATCGAGCGAATTTGCCGTTAACTTGGCGACGGCTGAGCAAATATTGCATAGGGTTGGAATCTGCGATGACCTTCGTGGTGCGAAGCAGAATGTAATGGTGCAGTTTCTGGATTGCAAGGACAACTGCAAGAGCAATTTTCTCTTCGTGTTTGTACTTCAAGGGTGGTCCCGAGAGGTTCTTACTAACGTAGTAAATGACGTGTTCACGATTGTCATCTCCGAGCTGGACGAGGACGTCGGCTACTGATACATTTGATGCTGATACGTAGAGGATGTAGTCGCGATTATAGTTAGGTGCACTAATTAGAGGTGCATTGGAAAGTGCTTCTTTGAGATCATCAAACGACTATTGGGCATAGTCGTCCCAGTGAAAGGGGATGTCATGGCGAAGTAAGCGAAGGAAACCATGTGCGTGTATGGCGTAATCTGGAACAAAGCGTCTGAGGAAGTTAGCTTTGCCCTGTAGACTCTGCAGTTGTTGTAAATTCCGAGGGGGTGGAATTTCGGTGATGGATTTGACTTTGAGGGGGTCCACGGTAATACCTCTTTGGGAAACGATAAAACCGAGGAGGCGTCCTGCGGTGACACAAAATACACACTTGAGAGGGTTCAAGCAGATGTTGAACGTGCGACACTGTTGAAAGATGGTTCATAAATCCTCAAGATGCTGGGTGCGTTTCTTGGATCGAGCGGTGAGGTCATCCAAGTAGGCGAGGATGATTTTAGCCAGATCGTGAAAGATGTATGTCATCACGCGCTGGAAGGTTGCGCCAGCATTTTTGAGGCCGAAGGGCATGACACGATATGAAAACATACCCCACGGGGTAATGAATGCAGTTTTATACTGATCGACTGGGTGAATTTGAATTTGGTTATAGCCAGAGAATCCGTCCATAAAGGAAAGAGCCTCGTGGCCGGCGCAGTCATCGATAATTTGATCGATAAAGGGCGTTGGAAAATTGTCTTTTGGACATGCATTATTGAGATCGTGAAAGTCGGTGCAAATGCGAATGGTGCCCTATTTTTTTTCGATGGGTACAGGGTTGGAAACCCATGAAGTGTAAGCGATGGGGTAAATAAACCCGGCCATACGTAATTTGTCAATTTCGGCTTTGATAGCCGCGACCTTATATGGGTGTAGCGGTTGCTATTTCTGGCGAACTGGTGTGATGTATGGCCAGGTGTCGATACGATGTTCAACAATAGATGGGTTGAGGCCAGGCATCTCCGTGTATGACCAGGCGAAGATATCCCTGTATTCTTGGAAGAGGGCTTTATAGGCAGCGATTTCCTGTGGAGTGCAAGCGGCTCCAATAATGATTTCTTCGACGACGCCCTTTTTAATGGAAATGTCGATTTTAATGGTGGGGGAAATGTTAGCCAGATTACCTTCTTCAAACGCGTTGGGGGCAGGAATGGGATTGTTGAACCAATCGATAGGCCCGGATGGGATAAAATCTTTGGTTTCGACTGCGTAGATGGGGTTTTGGTGCGGAGGCATGAGGGCTTCTTGTGGAAGGAAGAGTGCATGATGATGTAGTGCGTCCCAGGGAGAGTCTGGGCATTGTAGCTCTTCCAGTATTTCTTCATCGCATTGGAAACGACGGGAATATAAAGGATCGTGAGGAGTGATCTTTGTGCCAGTGTGAGTGCCCCCTGCCGGAGAAGCAAGGGGAATGATGCTAGCAGATGATGAGGGTTCACTCGACATAAACCATATGTTAAAATACTGAGGGGTACCCGTGGTGGTTGGGTGGTGAATGTCCACAGAGGAATGAATAGGAGAGTTGGGTGGGTTACGGGGTAAATCCTCAGATACACCATCTAAGAACCAAGGAGGCGTTGGGAGTGCTTTGGGTTTAGGTGAAATGACATGAAAATCCTCGAGTGGCGAGGTAATATCAATTACCGCTGCTGCGAGTTGGTGATGCAGGGTTAATTGATGTTGCCTGTATGCGAGGTTTATTGGACACTGGTATGTAAAATGAGCCAATGAATCACAAAGAGATCAAGGGCATCTCATACGTTCATTGACTATAGTGGTGACATAGAGAATGTCAGTGATGTTTGAAGAGGACGTAGCAGGGCGTGGGTTGTTCTGGAAATTCTGGCGTACAACAGCTAATGTTTGCCGAAAACGTGGCAGTGTTGGGCAATGATGGGTGTAATGGCCATATTCAGAACAGATAGCACACGCGAATTTAGTCCTCAGCCCTTTACTACTGGTTGTTGTGGTGGTAGTGGGACTAGCAGTAGTGACGGGTGTTGTGGGAGTTTTATTGAGTGGAATCAAATTCCGTAATTCAGGTAGGGATGGGCAGTTGTTGGTTTGGTGACCCTCTTTCTCACATAAGGGGCAAGGTGGTGGAATGCACGGAGGAAGTGGAGCTGTGGGCTCCTTCTTCTTTCTCCTGCCCCCAGCTGTAGCAAGGGGGGTAGGGAGTATGGGGGGAGTGGGGGTGAGGACAGGAATCGTCATGGGGAGGCCTTCCTGTGGGCGAGGGACCATCTCAGGTGGATGTAAATACCACACTGGGATTGCTAACACCATGTTGGCTAGTGTGAGCGTTGCGGATACCTGGAAAGCTTCTATACCGGGTGGATGGTAAAAGAAGGGAATTTGAGTGAGGGGTCGGGGAACTGTCTCCCAAATGGGATTAGGCCCTTGAGGGGGTGTGGATTTGTGGACCAAAGGGGTCGATGAGTGCGCAGGAGGCTCTGGCTGGAGTGGTTCTACGACTGTGGAGATGTCAGGAATGACGGAAGCCTCCTGAGGAGGAAGAGTATCCTCCATGTGAGTTTCGTTATATGAGACGACGCATACCTGATTAGGGGGAAGGAGTGGTGGTGCTCCATGGTATGGCCCTAACAAGGCTGGATCTTTGAAAATCCCAGGGCCCATCTCGACGAGTGGATATGCATCTTTGTTGGTGTGAATGAGAGGAAGAATGTTATCGAGATTGGCAGATGGGTTTGGCTCATAATGTGAGACTTGGTCGATGGTCACAATCTTTCTATTGTGGGGGAACATGATGGTCCTAAAGACTGATGATTCCACTGCCTTCATAGCATACATGTAGCTACATCCAAACAAGATATTGTAATCGAGTTGAGCATCGATAACTTCAATGTCAATGAGGATAGTCTTGCCCCCGAGTTCCATGGGGACATTTTGGAAGAGCCCTTCAGGAGATGATGGTCTTCTGTCATAAGCTCGTAGTGTGATGGTGGAGGGTATGACTTCTGGGGAACCGAGTTTCTGTCACTGTTTTGGACATGATGCATGTAGATGCACCTTCATCGATGATACACCGATGGACAGTGATGTTCCATATTTTTACTGGTACTTGAATAGCGACTGTGGAGGGAAGACGAGGCTCGCAACTATCAAGGTCAAAAGTGATGAGTCGAGTATCGGCCGGGTCGACTGCCCCCAAGGCAAAAAGTAGTGATTTCCTCTACGTAGGGAAAGTTTGGAGGACTTCTAGAACTTACATGGAAGCCAGGGATTGTGCTAAGTCATCTACCAAGCTGTAGTTATGTGCTGCCCTAGCCTGTGGATTGTGAACATTCCTGCGCAAGGGGATGCGAGGGATACGTAATGGTGGTTCGGCAGAAGGGCGAGGGATCATCAACGGGGGTCCCTTCGGTGTAGGGTTTAGCTCTGAAGAGATAGGAGTAGACTCAGTTGGTGTCGGATACTGATGATTGCGTGTTTGCAGAAGAATTTCTTCCTCACTAGTGAGGAGAATTGTTCGCTCTACTGGATTGTTGGGGTTGTGATATTGGCCCACCTGAGGTGGGGGATGTTGTGTGTCCTACTGGGTGTTTATGAAACCTTGATGTGGGATAGGATTTTGCAGCACGACGGGAGGGGGTTGTTGCGCGTATTGTTGTTGTGCCTGCTGAGGGGCAGGTTGTGCTGGGGAAGGGGGAATGCTCCCAGAGTCTTTCAATATTTTGAAATCAGTGATCTGGGGGAAATGGTGAGTGTAGTGATCGAACACGCCACAAAGAGAACAAGGGTGGATTTTTTTAACATTATTCTGCCCTTGGCATTTGTTGTTATTTCCCCCTTTGGGGTTTTGGTTCCCTTGGTTCTGGTTGCCCCCAGTGGGTTGATGCTGTGGGGGTTGATTCCCGCCTTGACTCAGGTTGTTATTGTTCCTGTTCTGTCCTTTCTTCTTGGAATTGTTCGAAGGGTGAGCTAGGTTGGCTGTGTTCAACTGTTCAAAATTTTGATATTGTTGAGCAGCTGAGGGTTGAACAAAATTCACCCTCGCATGTGGGTGTGGGGGGGCCATGGGTTGTGGAGGACCGGGAAACGGGAAATATGGGTTTTGTGGTGGTGCCTATCTGTAAGGTACATAGGAAGGTTGTGTGCTTTCACTAGTACTATATTCGGATGTTGAGGGAGTGCCATTGTTTGTGGGAACAGGTGGATGTATGGGAGGTGCCGATGGTAGTCCACTAATGGGTGGAGGTATAACAACAAGGTATGGCTGTTGATAAGGGGGTGGGGGGTAAGAAGGAGTGCCCCCATAAGCCGATGGGTATTGAGGTGTTCCATACATTGGTGGTGGTTGGGGTTGTGGACCATGGTGTATGGTGGCACCTATTAGTCTGTCTGCTGAGTGAGACATCCTAGGCTTGTCCTGGCCGAATGGCACAGGTTTTGGAAGATCAGGAAGTACTGTGTATAAGTATCCTGACTGTGCATAAATGAGGTCATATTGTTTAGCCTTGCTGATGGCTTCCTCTTCAGATTGTGGGAAAGTGGAAGCTACATCCTTACTAAGGAGAGTGACAAGTGATCTAAGAAACCAGTCAAGACATTGTTGTTTGGTGGTTTCTGCTTTACACAAACTACGTCGCCTATGCCACTCATGAATGTGGTCAGCGATGTGGGTGGCTGAGGTCTGTTTGAAGTTAGACAGTAGTTATAGACCGTTGTCATGGAAAATGGGTAATTGGAAGAAAGTTAAGAATGCTTTGGCCAAGGACTCAAAGGTCGTATGGGACCCTGATTTTTCTTCGACATACCATTTGGCTGATGGGCCAGTGAGTGTGAGTTGAAATAATTGCAGTCTGACGGAATCATCCATAATGCTATTAGAAGAACACCATAGATGAAAGGTCATGACATGGTTGGCGGGGTCATCCCCCACCTTTCCTTCAAACTTTGGGATGTCTAAAGGAAGTTTTGTTGGCATTGCAGGCCATGTGGCATCATGCAATATAGGATCATTGGTCAGCTTGGTGAGATCCGGTATGTTGAGAGAGGCCAAATATGGCATCTGTAGTGTGGTGGAAGGATTAGTCCCAGCCATAGTGTGTTGTGAATCTGACCCTTGATGGGGACTAGGTGGGTTGGTGCTCCCTCCTTGAGAGGAAGTGGGTCACCCGCTTCCGTACAAAGGAGAGCGAGTGACTGTATGACCTTGGGAAGTGGACCCAAGTAAGGTAGAACCAAGCAAAGATGATCCTAAGATGGTATCACTCATAGGAGTGTGTGAAGGAGGTACTGATGAGTGGGTACGACCAGATACTCCCCCTAAGATAGGAGGGAGGTTGAGCAAGCGTCATGAACGACGGGGGTTTTGTGGTTCCCCTATGATGTCAGACTAGTTGTGTGAATGTGTGCAACACGTGGTGAGAGAACTATAGAAACAAGAGTCTTTGCTGTGGTTGTTTTACACAATATATATCAAAGTCAAACTATAATCAGATGTGCATCATACATAAATGAAAAAGAAGCATATATGTGGGTAAGAGGGTTTTTTCCGCATGGGGGAATCAAAAGAAAGCAAATGCTCGTTTCCTAGAAGACGTATCGTCCTTCCTCTCAAATAGCACTGGACCTTCCAATAGTACTCAACAGTGGGGTCTGAAGTCACTGGAAGAGACACTAGTGAAGGATGAAATAACTGGTTATAATGAGGGGTAGAGGGGGCAATATCCCGAAAGAGCTGGCGATACTTCCCAATAGCCACACAAAATCCAATCAAGGTGTGATTACAGCCCACAATCGCCACCTGGGTAGATGTCCTAAAATTGGTTACTAGGTACCTCGGTCCAAGTGAGGCATTTAGATTTCCGGCCTAAGAAATGGGTCACGGGATGGATCCCGTCCAAGAGGTGGGTGCCTCAAGGGGGGATGCACAGAACAACTGGACCTCGGCCTTCGACCCTTCACTGGTATCTCCCTGCCTTATGGTGATTGGAACACTGGACTTGGAGGATTTGAAGTTCCCTATTTGTCAACTTCTATCTTTGAAAATGTGAGAGCCAGATAACGGGGAGTTATTTGGATACCTATCCCCGAAATCCTACCTAGACTAAAATCTTCTTTTGGCACCTCCTGTGGAGGAAAACTTAGTGAGTTTTTAGAAAGATTTTAGGTGAAGTTGTTTTGTGAGGCTGGGGGTGAAAACCAACCTCGTTTGATTAAAAGTGGGAGTGGATAGTCCTGTCAAGAAAAGATGGGGTGTTTTCGGAATCCCTTTGGAGGAAACCTACTTAGACCTCCACGCTTCGAGAAGAGGCTATGTGAGTGAAAAAGTGACTTTTGTGTGTGAGTGAAAAGTGTACCGAATTTTATTTATTTATATGTCACCTTTCTGCATGTGGACTTCGCTTGGCCCTTACAAAGTGTGATTACCTAATTAGCTAGATGTCATTGGTACAACCTTGCGGAATTTTAAAATCCCTAGGAAACTAGCATGTGGACATGTGGTCCGTTACTATGATTTAACTCCCTATGTGTGAGTTAATATAGAAAAAGCATGAAACTATCCTAGATTGAACATGTGGGCATGTGTGGGCCCGTTACAAACTTTTAAACTCTCCTAGTTTTTTGATCTAAGAAAGCAAAATTGCAACAACTATCCTA
>ML795044.1:115223-139732 GCA_009831015.1 Picea engelmannii | reverse complement strand
GGCAAAAAGAAAATAAGGGAAAATGATTTTTATCCACCTAAGTGCCTATGTTTGTTCGACTATCCCCTTTATAAGTTGAGGGGTCTAAGTGGTGCAGTATTTAGAGCATGCATATCATCATTCTTAAGAAGGAAAATGACTTTACCCACATCCCAAGACCTTACAATGTGAAATTAAGATCAAATGCGCGCCCACTGGTTCATACACAGGCGCACAGAGCGC
The DNA here is from genome assembly GCA_009831015.1 of Picea engelmannii. Classification (NCBI taxonomy): domain Eukaryota; kingdom Viridiplantae; phylum Streptophyta; class Pinopsida; order Pinales; family Pinaceae; genus Picea; species Picea engelmannii. The sequence continues at coordinate 139,510 of ML795044.1, read as the reverse complement.
ATGGGCGCTATCTGGATTGAGACAGAAAGCGCATGCGCGCAGAGAGAAACTGTTGAATAGGCGCATGCGTGCATGATGCGCGTCTTTGGTTTGGAATACCTGTGCGCCTGTGAAAAACGGCCGAGAAAAAGAATCCGAGTGGATTTCTCTCAATTCTCCCTTGAATTGACTGGTTAGCAGGTCGACAGAGGCCGGTTTGTGAACCTGCAAGTTAATGAAATTAAAAGGAAATCAAAATAAACCCAAATGAGGGAGGAATTGATACCTTCTCCCCAGTATGGTCGCCAATCTGTTTGCACTCAAGTCGTCACTAGGTGAGAAAATAAAGAGTTCTTACATGCCCAGTTGGGTCTTGCTAGGCATGACAGCTGTAGAGGAAAGGGTTAGAGAAAACAAAACAAAACAATAAACAAGAATTAAATTAAAAAAAACTAAAACTACGAGCATATGGAAAAAGAAATAACAAACACAAAATACCAATATCACCAATGTTTTGAGCTGGTCTATTGATGAAATCCAAAGCACAATGAAGAAAGGGAACTGTGGTTCCTTCTTCCTCCAAAGGAAGGCTCTTGAGGCCCTCACAAACTTTCTCTCCTTACAATAAGAAAATGAGAATGATGGTGAAAGAACTCCAAGCACATTCACTCAATGGATAGGTGAATGGCCCTATGAAATGGTGCCAATGTGGTATTGTCAAAGAGTGAGTCCTTAACAATCTTAGCAACATAACAATACATGAAATTCCTTGAGAAAATGATGTTTCTTCATGGCTTTTTATAGCATAGAATTGGGTGATTATGTAACTCCTTTGAGGTGTGAAAAGGGGCTCTTTAGGGCTCAATTAGGTCTTTGACCAGCCTACCATGCGGATTCATCTTGGATTTTATGTCAAATCGGCTTGGGAGCTGATCCATTAGTGGTTGGGAGGCCAACCAATTTCAATAAATGCGTCGTTTAGCAGGTGCACGGGTTTTTGCGCCCACAGCCGCGTGTCATGCGCGCATGCGCTCATGGTACGTTTATGTTCCGCGCATATGTGCACGCACCCAGATTCTGTAAAGCGCCCTTTAATTTTTGGTTACTTTGTATAGTTTTTGACCCTTTTGCAATGCTGTGAAATTAATCCAGTGCCATGAATGACTTCATCCCTGTGTTGACGATGATGATTTCTTGTCGCCATGTGCGGACGAAATTTCAGTGATAACACTCATACCATTTACACATGTTTTGACTCTGACATCCCTTCTCAACTCCAAGGGCCAACCAAACACTTTCTGAATTTACCCCTTTATTGTTCAGTAACTGACCTCACATGCTTTGACATGTGGACCATGACTCTACTAAGACCGACTCTTATTAAAAAATAAAAATGAGGGCACTAACTACTGGCTCCAATGAGGATGCTATCCTTCTAGTGAGGTAGCAAAAAAAAATAGACTAGGTTCCTGACCATTGGGCCTTATTCAAGTTTCAGACACTGAAACACAAAAAATAAAACACAACCTAAAATTATTGACACAGTTTCTAACAGAATCAACATAAACTCAGGGCCTTCACTTCGTGCTTCAATTTTCTGCTGACACACTGACTCAAAAACGCCTATCTTGACAACAAAATAAAATAACTATTTACAATGACATGTGACTTAAACGACCTTTATTGCACCAAATAATGTTTGAGGAACCTATCATTTGCAGGACCCCAACCAACACATTTTCCATTAATCTCTTCTAGAAAATAAGCATTGTTCTCACGATATACACTGATTCTGAATGGACCCATCTAGAGATGATTGAAATTTACGTTCTTTCCTTTATCTTTGTTCCTCACGTCCCATTTTAGCACCAGGTCCACCTTCGAAAATTCCTCCTGATTAGAATGCTTATCAAAGGTTTTCTTCATCCTTTCCCGGTGGAGTTGTGATCGATTGTACACCTTCTCCCTCATATACTGTGTGTGAATCAACTAATTTATCCTCCTTTGCGCATCATCTGGATCAACTTCCTGTTCCTGAAATAACTTCCTGACGGGAAACCCTAGCGAGGTGGGGAAAACCACATCTATGCCATATATGATATGCAATGGAGAGGTCAATATGGAATTCTTGGTAGTGACCCTGTCCACCCATAGCGTGTAAATAAGGTTTTTATGTTAGGCCTTCTTGTTGTCTTGCAAGAGTCTTTTGATGATCCTAGTCAAAATTTTATTTGACGATTCTGCTAACCCATTTCCCTGTGGGTAATACACTTTAGAATGTCCCAGGGTTATATTGTAATCCTAAAAAAACTTCTCCATCTTCTTGGACTTGAATGCGGCCACATTATCTTTTATGATCTTGATAGGGAATCTGAATCTCGACGGGATGTTTGTCTCCAAAAATTGAATGATGACTATGTCAGTAGCCTTCTTAGTTGGAATCGCTTCTATTCATTTCATGAAGTAATATGTGGCCATGAGTATCCATTTGTGCTGCACCGAGGATGGTGGATGGATATCCCCTATAAATTCCAAGCCCCATTGCATGAAAGGGGCTTTGACCAAGATTGGTTTCAGTGACATGGGATGCAACTTTCTCCTTCCATTGAAAATCTGACACTCGTGGCAATTGGAAAATTATTTGTATACGTCTATGAAGATGCTAGGCCAATAGTAACCTACTCTTAGGATTTTATGTATGGTGGTTTTCCAGTAGTGATTTCCTTCACAATTTCCTTTGTGGAATTCCCCGATAGCTCGTTTCGTGTCGCTTTCCAGCAAACAACTCAGCAATATCCCTCTGGGATCCTTCCAGTACAGTGAGTTATCCAAGATGCATAAATTAACAGCTTTGAGATTTATGAATCTGGCCTTGGTATTACTTAAACCCGAAGGGGCTTGCATATTCCTCAACACATAAATGATGTTTGTATACCATGGTGAATCGATGAACTTTTGAGACACCTGCACAATTGTTTCTTCCTGAGGATTATCAGATAGATAAACTATGAAGTTGATTCCCAAAGGGTCGCAGTTCGACTGCACCATCAACTTTTCAAGGCCCTGACCCTTAATCAGCTTCATGGGCTTGATTTCGAGGTCATATTCTAGCATGTCTATTATCCACTTACCTCTTCTTCCCTCAGGGTCAGGCCGAGTCATGATATCCTTGACTGAGTTGTTGGGTACATAAGTGATAACGTGGGAGTGTAATATGTATGTTCTAAACTCCTTTAGGTATTTTACCAAGGCGTATGCATATTTATCCATAATGTCATACCTTAGTGGAGAATCCATCAGCGTCCTACTGAAATAGGCTATAGGCTTCTCAAAGTTCTGATCGTATTTCTGTAACAACACAACAACAATTGTATGCGCTGAGGCGAATGAAAACAAGATGAAGTCTTTCATGAAGTCTGGGCTGGTCAGCATGAGAGCTTTAGTGCTATAGTGGGAAAACCCCCCTATAGACTACACTAGGGTTCTAAAGTGTAGGCAGAGCTAACCATCCAAAGTCTCCTACTTTTAACAACTATCCCTTCATTACCCCACAATCATACATAAAAGACAAAGTGTAGGGATCCGGTAGGCATACCTTAAACTTCGCGTCCGGTGTCAATCCATTTGCGCTTAGTTGTTTCTCGACTGTAGATCTCCTCCCAAGACCAACCTACATTCACCAAAAGACAAACAAGAAACTACAAGCATGCATTCTATATATGGATTAGTGGGTTAGACATCATAAACAAAATGTAAACAAATCATAAATATTTAAGACATCATTTGGCGGTATGGAAAAAGTATTTCTTTATATTAATCTCACAAAAGTCATTTACAATATGAGACCAACAACTCCTCCTCGAAATTGGTCCTAGTATCCTCTTCACCATGGACCAACTTCTTCCATGTATTCTTATCCTCTTCAGTTCTCTCTAGGGAAATGGAAAGGGTTTGCAATGGAGGAAGAAGGAATTCTGGCTCAAACTCACAATGTGGTTGCAAAATATTGGGGCAAAGCAGGAATACTGAATGGGAAGATTTTCTATGCTCTCATGCTTCTCCTTTGGAATGGGACCCCAACACCTTTTTTTATAGGCCAAAATAGATAGTAATGGTTGGGGTGACTGGCTATGGGTGGTCAAATGGTTAGGTAACGGCCCAAAACCTGTATCCCTTTGTAATTTTCATTTTTTCCACTTTTTGTGAGTGTACGCGGGCTGTAGTGGTGCAACAAGCATGTGTACGTGGGCAGTAGTGGTGTAGGGCACGTACACCTTTAAAAAAATGGTTTTTTAGAAGAGTTGTTCAGTGATGGCTTGGAAAAGATAGCATGTAAGATGGCTTGATGCCAGGTATGCATGTCTAATGCAATTTAGGGTTATAACAGATGCCCCCTAATGTGTGAGATTAGAAGAGCATCTGATGGATGAAATACATTACAAATATTTACTAACATACAAAGTGAGTGATCTCAGAGACTAGAGTTTAGGAGGTGCCATCTGCAAAATAACCATTTGTCTCACCGAGGCAGGCATACACATGCTTGGGATGAAACAAAATCATGGCTGCCAATCAAATACACTGAAAATCCATGTCATATAACTATATAAAGTGTAGCTGCAAGCAGTACACAATGGATTTACATCTCAAAATAAAAAATATATACATGTATAGTATCCATCTTCAAGAAGCCAATGACACATGATGGCTGGAGATGAGGTCTTCAAAGTTCGAGAAACAACTTCAAAATCTTCAAAATTTGGGTAGGAGTGTAATATCAGTGTACAACTTCGCTACCCAGAGGTCTTCGAGGGCTCATCGGGATCAGACAGAAGGATCTCGATGATTAGGCATATATCTTCGTTGATTTTAAGCAAGGACTTGATTGGACTTTCGTGGTGGCCAGGCATGAGGACAAGAGACAAACTACATAAGGGAGAGCTCAAGTTTAGTAAAACTTCTTTTGGACAAAATCATGACAAAATATGAGACCTAGACAACATGACATTGACATAAGTTCACGATGCAACAGGCAACACAAACTCTCCATATGTTTGGAAGGGTAACCAAATGGAGGAGGACACAACTCTACGTAGCGAGAACAACTTCCTAAGGTTATATTGAATCCTAGAGCTTGACGAACAAATGGAAGGATGTGCTTAGTCCATGAGAAAATCATTGTGCTATCAAAAAAAAGAAAATACTTTTCCCTTCCTCTTTTTGGGGTATATTTGATTTTTTTGTCTTTTTCAATAATTTTGGAAAGATTGAAAAAGAATAAAAAAATGATACGCTACAAAGGAGGAACGAGTGTCGCAGACATACTAGTTCCAAGCGCAAGGAACACACTGATTCTCAGAGCAAGGAGACATATGTAGGAAAAGGACACTTGGGAAAAATCCTCCATGGGTCAAGTTGTCAAGACGCAAAGGCAAAGTGATGCAAGGCTTGCATATAAGGAATGCTTTTGATGGTTCAGTTGAGAGAAACATGGAGCCGAAATTAGGCCAAAAATGCAGGAATGCAAATGTGATTAACAAGAAACAATGATAACGTCCTTCGATGTAATTTTAATGAGCCTAGAGAAGGTAAGCTCAATGGTTTTTCATTTTTAGAGAGTCTGAAAAAGTGTAAAAGAAGACTCCACTGAGGTACCTTTTTCGAAGGTAGTATAGTCGGTTCGAAAAAGGGGTAAAATAGCACTGAAAAGACATCTATTCAACATTATTTTAATGAGTCTTGACAAAGACAAGATCACTCGACAATTTTTTCATATTTAAGGCGTTTGAAAAAAATCTTAACTATGGACTCCGTAAGGGATGTTCTTCTTGACCAATTTAACGAGTGTGAAGAAACAAGGTCACTCGAAAATCTTTTCAATTTTAGGGAGTCTGAAAAGAGCTTAACTATGCACTCTGTGGGGGTACCTTTTTCATAAATTTAGTTCCTTAGGCCCGAAAAGGGTTAAACTTATACCTGAGAATACTCTTCTAGAGAACCGAGGTCCCTAGAGTATACCTTTGTTCATACATTTGACCATCTGGACCAAAAAATGGGTAAACTACCACTGAACAGACATGCCTTCAAATTTTAGTTTGGCGAGCATGAAAGACAACAATATCGCTCATAAATATTTTCATGTTTAGAGGGTCCGAAAAGGGATTAAAAGAAGACCCGTTGTTTTGGGAGTCCGGAGGGTGAAACCAAGAGTGATAACATATTAGACATGTGAGGGCCCAAACTCGTAATCAAGATAGGACTAAAAGGACTCCCAAGCCAAAAACCATTAGCAACGGCATGGACACCAAAATGAAACCAGGTTCTACCTAGGGCATCCATGTGAAGGTAGGCTCTACCACTAAATTATGACACTTCTAGAGCAGGAGTGAGGGTTCTGTGTCACAATTCAACGGGATCAATCCTATGGAAAATTGAAAAAGACAATGAGGTGCAACAAGTGGAGGTGGAATCCTATCTTAAATGCACAAAGTTGGAAAAAATACTTTTCACCAAAGGACCTTAAAAATGCCCCAACTCTAAAAAAAGTTCATCGAACTAAAAGTAAAATGTATCGTAACATCCCAAAAGAAACTCGATAACCACACTAAATGATTTTTAGGCTAGAAAAAATGACAAAAGGGTCCAAAAAATGACAAAAAGGGGCCACAAAATCTATAAATAGAAGTTGTCAGCTCATTATCCCCATTGTAAATTGAGAATTGACAAAAAATTCAAAAACACCCCTTTTCCAAAAGAGTTGATTCTAGGAGCTTCAGTGGATGAAATGAACTTCCGCTTGGACCATGTAAGTACATACTAGCCTCTCCTGCATTTCTATTCTTCCCTTTCACATTTCCTTTTTTTTTTTAGGGGGGCACTGACCTTTAAAAAGGTCGGCCCTACATGTAAACATGTAGTAGTGGGACAATCCACATGAAGAAAAAAATCTACACATGTGTATATGCGACTGTGTCCAATACAGCCCATGTACACCCTCCAATATGTGGAAAAAAAATAAAAAGAAAGAGTTAAATCCCCATGAATTTGTCATTTTGTAGGATGTATGTCCATTGGAGAGAGAGGGAGCATGAAGGCATTGATTTTTTGGTCTCAAAAGACCCTGCTGCTATCGTTGTATTAGTGCAATGTGGGTTGTTGAAATTCTTCCACTGTCCGTTTATGAGGGCACAACCCAGGTTGCAGAATGCTTTGATAGATTACTGGCATCCTGATGCTGAGGCATTTATGCTTGAGGGGAAATTGTTGACTCCAACTACTGAAGATATTTACTTCCTGACTGGTCTCTCAAGGAGAGGGGATCCAGTCAACTTGTGTACCTTTCCCCCTGGGCCTCACAACATTGAGGAGTTGATTGGACTCCATTGCGAGGCTGGTACTGAGAAAGTAGGTTCTAAGGTGACGATAAACAAGATCAACAATCTATTTCTGAAAGTGATAGTGTTACTCATTGGGTGGATGACTGGATCTGCAGCTTTACATCAGGCCTCCCGAGTGCACATGCATTGTGCGGTGCAGTTCTTAAATGCACGTATTTTCGAATGGAGTACAACCATGCTAGATTGCATTAAGAGACAACTAACAGAGTGTCAGACATGGGAGAACAAACTTTGGATTCAGGTCTATTTTGTGTTCCTTTTTCTTTGAGAGGGCATTAGTACGCGAGAGACTATACGAGAGCACGTGGCCTCTCTCCTAACATTATGTAGATGGGCGATGTTGATTCCATGATAGGGGGGAGGGAGGAATGTAGAGGCCTTCGATGATAAGTTTTTTGATTGGTGGGCATGGAAGATTCCAACAATAGAGGACTACCCCTATGCCAGGATCAATTTTTCTAGTGATCCTGACATGCTTGTACCTCCCGGAGTAGAGTGAGGAGAGATGGGTAAGTTTGTTTTTTCAGATTTATTTAATTTTTATTTCTTTTTATATATATCAATTTTTTTGTATACCAGAGTATCTGACACTTATGTATCTTTTATGTACAGATGTGGGACCAGTGCATCCAACAAACTTCTCAAGGACTATTTGGTGTCCTTGACCAGAGGCAGGACCAGTCGCAGCTGTCGGACCACCAACAACAGCAGGGGGGCCTCCAGCTGGAGAGGCCGAGAGAGTATTGAGATGGCTGGAGTGGAACCTCACCACGCTCACTCGCACAGTCCTTATGGTAGAGATCGAGGATCTTCCACTAGTGATGCAACCTCACGTAGTTGGGGTACCACGCAAACATCGTTGTTCATTATGGCAAGGCCAACAGGAACCGCCCTTAGCTAGGCTAGACTACTCACGTGCTAAGGGCACATTTTGTATATTTTTGAGGGAATAAGCCCCATGGATATTATTGGACATATTTTTGAGGCACTTACGCCCACCCATGTACTATGATATTTTCGATATATATATGCATATTTACATATTTTTATGTCTTATGGATTACATTTATTTCAAACGTATTTACATGTGCATGTGTGTGCTTTTTATTACATGTGTGAAATATGCCAATATAATACATGATTAGCTAGAGTATTTGTTATTTGATTCAATCTCCTAGGAACATGGATATACGTAATGTAATCAAAGCTTCATTCTAAGAGATGTACCTTAAGGAACCGTTAGTGTAGAGTTGGATCGTAAACATGGTAAACCCCATTTAACTGAGACACAACCAAATGAGCATCTAAGTAGACCTGGAGGTGAGAGATATCATGCGACAAAGCATCACAAAGAAACTCTAAGACTGCGCTATACTCGAAAAAATTGTTTGTGGCATCCACTAAAAAGATACCTCCTGAAGATAGCAATTTTCCCTGAGGTGTGAAAATCACCCAAGCTGTGGAGGCAAGTCTCCGAGTGTGTCGGCTAGCGTCGTCTGTAAACCCAACAAATACCTCTGATTCACTTGACATCTTCCATAGTGAAAAATATGACATCAAAAAATGAAATGTCCATAAAACCAAAAAGACAAAAAGTAAAAGAGAAAAATGTATAAGAACTATACATATGTGCAAGAAGTCACCCAAGGCGATCCACCTACGAATAATACTTCTTGAGGTAGAGACCATTTCTAGGCTTCGCCAAATCATTTCCCTCAAAGTCTACTAGGAAATAAGAACCCTTTATTTAGAACCTCCTTCATGATGAAAGGTCTGAACCACATGGGTTTGAACTTGCCTACCCCCAGGGGATCCTTATCTTGGTCATAGACTAGAACAAGGTCGCCTTTAGAAAAAATACAAGGATGAATAGACCGATCATACTGACACTTGAATTTTTGTTTGTGAGCCTCGTTAGCCAAGGCCACATCCTGACGCTACTCATCGATATTCTCAAGATATAATAAATGCTCTTCAAACAGTGAAGTTTCTGGAAATAACTGTACTGCCAACTTTAGAGATAGGATCTAACACTCTATAGGCAAGACTACTTCCAGCCCGTAAACGATTTGAAAAGGGGAGAAACCAGTTGCAGTCTTAACAGACGTTCAGTAGGCCCATAGTGTCGAGTAAAACATAAAATTCCAATTTGACTTGGCCTAATTGATCATTCGTTGTAGGATAGTCTTAAGGGACTTATTCACAACTTCCACCTGACCATTTTCTTGTGGGTAGTAAAGTGAAAAATGTTCTTGCCTCAACCCAAACTTTGACGTGAACTCATACACCATTTTGTTATGAAAGTGATTACCATGGTCAGTGACAATCTCTCTCGAGACACCAAACCTTGATATGATCTGGTTAAGCAAGAAGAGAGCTATTGTCTTTCCATTATATTTAAACATTGGCATAGCCTCAACCCACTTTGTGAAGTAGTCTACTGCTACGATGATATGACAGTTCCCCCTTGCTGAAGGGGGGTTGCATGTAGCGTAATAAATCCCCCACTTGGTGAAGGGACCAACTGTGATGATGGGAAACATGGGAGCGGGGTGTGCCCTCATATTCCGAGAGAATATCTGACATGGGTGGCACTTCTTGACCGATTCAACACAATCTTTGATTAATGTTGGTGAAAAGTAACCGTCTTATATAATATTTTGGGTTGTTACCAACCCAGATAAATGACCACCACGTGCTCCAGTGTGGTAATCGTTAAGCACAATTTCCACTTCTTCATGTGTGAGACACCGATGAAGGATGCAATCTACACCTCGACGATATAGAGTGTCCTCGAGTATGGAATAGTTCTTGGCCCGATGGCATATACAACGATGCTCATCATGAGAAGCATAGGTGGGGAACTTCAAATTCTTGAGATAGACTAGTATATCTCTGTACCAGGGGTCTGAAGATGCGATCAAAAACATGTCTCCTTTGATAGGTGTCTCCTTGGGTATAACATCACCTGATTCGACTGGAAGTTCCAAGATGAGTTCCGCAAAGACCAACGAATATTTGGATTTGCCGAAACAAAATTGAAGTCAAATTCCTGGAGGATAACTATCCATCTACTGATCTTTCCACTGATTACATGTCGTGTCAACACGTATTGAAACAGATTCAGAATGGAAATGATGGTGGTATTTCAAAACAAGATGTAATGAAGGAATCGTTGTACAACATGAACTGTTGCCAACACAAGTTTTTCAACGTGGGAATAATTGAGTTCCAGTCCAACCAAGCCTCGACTCAGGTAATAAACCACATATTTTGAGAGAAAATCATCCTCCTGAACCAAGACCATATTGATGGTCGACTCTGCAACAACCAAGTATATTAAGAAATATTTATTATAATTGGGTGGCCAAAGCAGAGGGGCAGACATGAGGGAACATTTCAACGCTTCGAAAGATCACTGAGCAGCTTTGTCCCAATGAAAAGGAACATCCTTCTTTAGTAAATGCATGAAACCCTTTGTGATCTCGACATAGGTTACGATGAAACACTGTAAAAAGTTCACTTTTCCCTGTAACCTATGAAGATGAGGGATTGTGAATGGGGGAGGCAACTGAAATATTACCTCATCCTTTAGAGGATCGACCATAATCCCTGTTGTCGAAATTATGAAACCTAGCAGACGAACCGAAGTTACGAAAAAATGACACTTGTTTGGATTCAAGCGAATCCAGTAGTAGCGACATCACTCAAAGATGAGTTGGAGGTGTGTGGGATGATCAACTCTCTTATGAGATCGTGATGCTAAATCATTAAGATAAGCCTAGACTATGTGTTTGAGATCATGGAAATCAAAAGACATGGCCCGTTGAAAAGTAGCTCCAACATTTTTCAGACCAAAAAGCATCTTGCGATAAGAGAATGTACCCCAAAGACAAGTGAAAGTGGTTTTGTGTTGGTCTTTGGGTTTGATCTATATCTGATTGTATCCCAAAAAGGCATCCATGAAAGAAAAGGCCTCACAACCTGTGCATTCATCGACTATTTGGTCAATAAATGGTGTAGGGAAATTATCCTTTGGACAGGCCTTGTTCAAATCACGGAAGCCCATACATACACAAATCATACCCTATTTTTTGTTGACTGGCACAAGATTTGACACCCATTGAGTCAATTGGATGGGGTAGATAAACCAACTTTGAGTAGTTTCTCTACTTCAGTCTTAATAGTTGTTGCTTTCTTAGGATTAACCAGACGAAGCTTCTATCAGACTGGCTTAGCATCAGGATATGTCGTGACTTCATGTTTGACAATTCTTGGATATATGCCTAGCATTCGCTCATAAGACCAGGAAAACAAGTCGCATAATTATTTAAATAAATCCTTGTAGATTTGAATCATCTCAGGAGAGCAGTCTTCTCCGACGAAGACATTCTCCATGACGCTAGGGGTTCTGGAGATATCAATAGGTATCATTTTAGAGATGGTTTCCATATTTCCTTTAGTGTAAACAATGTGTGTAGCCAAAGGATTGATAGGACAAGCCTTGTCTCCAGTCATAGTCAGAGTGAATTCACCTGCTTCAATTCTTCTTAGCTCCGGGAGGAAATAAGATCTATGATGGAGATCATCCTAGGGTTTGTCCGGACTAGTCATTGCCTCAATAATCACCTCTTCTGAGGGAAATACTAGGTCTAAGGAATCAATATCGACGAGGGAACCATGAGCCAAAATAGACTCGAGAACCAAATCTAACTTCTGTGAGGGGGTCAGATCGGGGTTGGTAGAAGCTTGCTGGACTATAAAGTACACAACTTCTGCCATAGACAAAGGCATGGCCATTCCATGGTGCCCTGTCCCTTCCATCGTGGCTGATGGGGAAGGAATATTCCATGGATCCTTAAAGTAAGTCGTGCGGAATGACGATATTTGAAATATTTCAACCCTAGGATGGTCGGGGACAATCGATATGTATTGGACATTGTCAGTCAGAGGCGGGTAATCAAAAGTACCCATCAAAGGTGGGCACAAACAAAACCCTACATTGATGATGTTGGGTTGAGGGTTATCAATCATTGGGACCATGGATACTCCCGATGAAGGGTCAGGGAGGGAGAAAAATAATTGATCAATGGGCATGATCCAACCCTCATGTGGAAACAAAAAGATTCGAAAAATTGTCACGACCACTGCTTTCATAGCATAGGTCCAACTCCTTCCTAACAAGAGATTGTAGTTGAGAGACACATCGACCACTTCAACCTCGATGCACACGGTCTTCCCCCTAGCTGCAAGGGAAAGAGGGAATTATTCCATGTGGTCAAAAGGAACAACCGTCGAAAGAAGTAATAAGAGTAGGTGAAGGAAAAAAAATGGGTTGTCCAATGGCCTTCCAACACGCCAACGACATCACGCATGTCAAGGCGCCCTCATCAACCACCATGCAGAAAATGTTCAGAGTAAAATTTTTCATGGTGTAAGCCACTACTATCTAAAATGCCATGTGGTAAGGGAGACGAGGTTTTAGGTCAGTCGTATCAAGCATGATTGTTCCCATATTACAAGTCTCAATAGATCCTAAGGCAGCTAACAAAGACTTTCTTTGGGAAGGGCAGCTCTAGAGGAACTCCAAAGAAGACATTGCATAAGGGGTTTTAGACAAATCCTCCACCACAGAGTAGTTTTGGGTGGCCCTTACATTTGGATTATGAGAATATTTATTAAACGCACCTTTGGGGATGCTTGTCATTGTTTTTCCCAATGTTTTCTCGATCTGGAGAGGAAAAGATGGGTTTTTGGCTTCTTTAATATTCTCAGATGTGTTTGGAATTTCATAGTCGTGTGTCCTAGTTTCTATATCAACACTACCTTTCATCATGTACACATTCATGGATGAAGGATTACTCAAATATGGAAGGGGTCGCTGACTGCCCCCTTCTATGCTCGAAGAGGCTTGAGTTAACTTTTTCCCATGTGGAAATGGGTTCATTAACATGACAGGCTATTGCTGTGCCAATAACTTCCAGGCCTCCGCAAGAAGAGGGAACTAGTGGGTCAGATGGTATTCCATGCAAAGATTACATAGATACTTCAACTTCTTCTTTTCTATGTTTCCCCCACTAGTAGTATTGGTAGGTTTCTTATCACCCTTACCCTTCTTTCACTGTTTTTTCTTTTCATCAAGCTGCTGGGTGGCCTTCGGGTTTGTCTATTGCACACTGTGTATATCCAACGTTTGGGTAGGGGGAGCAGCCGAACCAGTGGTCTGCCTGGGCACTGTATGTTGTATCGACAATTGCTGCAATTGATTTGACAGTTGATCAGTGGGATTCATTTGCAATGAACCAACAATACCATAGAAATGTGGTCCAGATATATGTCTGGTCTTGACAAGTATTGACTGTGGTGCATCTGAAAAAATTTCGTAAAGTAAACCAGACTGAGAGTAAATCATCTCTAGATATTGAGCTCTCATTATCTCTTATTCTTCTGAAAAGACCCCCGATGTTGCTACGTCTTTGGATAAATGAGGTTCCAAATACTTAAGGAACCACTCAAGCAGGAATTTTTGTGGGACTGATACTTTTATCAAACTCTTCTGGCGTCTCCATTTTCGGATGTGATCTGAGATATGGTCCTCTTTTGTCTGCTAAAAGTTGGCCAACAATTCGGTGCCGACGTCGTATCTCACAGGTAATTGAAAATGGTTTAAGAAATCTATTGCCAATTCAATGAAGGAAGAGTAGCTCGAGTAGTCGAGATCAATGTACCATTTCACTACACTCCCAATTAGAGTGCGTTGAAACAAACACAATTGTATAGAGTCATCTCTCAATGAGTTGGATGAGCACCATAGATGGAAGGTAGTCACATGATCACCTGGATCTTCATTACGCTTAGCTTCAAACTTTGGAATGTTCGAAGGCAACTTGGTCGACATAGGAGGCCAATGCAGATCATGACAGATAGGGTCATTTAGTAATCTTGACAGGTCTAGCAAATGCAAAGTTGCTAGAAACGAAAGTTTGGGTTGTTGATTATAACCAGGGAGAAGGGAGCCCGGATTTTGGATGACACCAGGTTGTCAGGAAAATGTGGGTTGTTGGCCAGGGTTTTGGTAAAAACCATGGTCGTGACCAACATATGTATTATGCACTTGTTGAGATGTAATCATATGACTCTCATAGTAGGATGTGGAGGGTTGGGCTTGTGTTGTATTCCAAGGATTTCGGAAAGGGTTTCCCCTTATAGATCCGATGAGCATAGGTCATGAGCCTTGCCCGGGGCACCATTGGCTATGGAAGGGGTTTCCCCTGGTTAGAATCCTTGACGAGGGAACTGATCCCTGCCATGGATTCCAAGGTCCTTGAGAAGTGTGTGGCCCCTGCATAGAAATAGTACCTTGTGCAGGATTCCATGATCCAAAACCAAGGTTTCCCCTGACCAAGACGACAACTAATGAAAAAGAATTGTTACCAAACATGACGAACAAAGAGAATGAAGTTGAACCTACCAACATGATATAAGAAGGAATTCCTTGACTACCTAATCCAAAAGAACTATAGTTTATGTTCGGCCTGACGGAGTGCTGGTGAGCACTGCCGAGAGAAGGGGAGGAAGGAGGTATATGACCCCCTCCGTAAGGGAAAGTTTTATAGAGAGCATAAGTGCCCCCCATGGATCCTTGCAGAGGAGTGTTTGAGCTCCCTGCCCCTAGACCTAAAGTCTATAGAGTGGAGTAGGAAATAACATAGTTTGTATCGAAGCCATGCATCCCATATGAGAATGGAGGGAATATTGCACTCTGGGTGAAAGGACCAATGATCACCACCATAGACGGAATCACACCATTGCCTGAGGTAGAGGCGGTCGAGACCGTAGTGGTCCAAACCGATGATGGTTGGTTAGGAGGTGGAAAACCCACTGTAGTGACAGCCGTAGAGGGAATATTATGATTCCTTGAAGAAGTAGCAACATTTGTCTCCATCGCTGCTTGTGAAA
The DNA here is from genome assembly GCA_009831015.1 of Picea engelmannii. Lineage (NCBI taxonomy): Eukaryota > Viridiplantae > Streptophyta > Pinopsida > Pinales > Pinaceae > Picea > Picea engelmannii. Next base: position 124,175 of record ML795044.1, on the reverse strand, counting down.
CTACCTAGTTCTCGTAAGGTTTAACCTATATGATGATGGGCACCGATAGATCAGTGATCGGAGGATTATATGGACCAAGAGCTTCCGCTCCAAGGTAAAAAATGGTTGGTTCCTTCGAAATCAAATTTTCTCTTCTCGAAGATGGGTCAGGCTTAGTTACCTGTGGCTCGGTCGCCTCGAAAGACTCTTGCTGGTCTAGTCTTCACCTTAGCGGTGGCGGGGGTGGCTCCAGATTAACCAAGGGTAAGACAAGAATCCTTCGCGACCTACATAGCTCCTGATCCTCCATGGTGTGAGAATATCAATGACACGCTAGGGATTTCTATTAATGTTAAATACCAACACACATTAGAAAAATCTCATATGAGACAAGACAAGCATATCATTATCTAGTTGGAAGAACAATTACACCAACCAACACTAGAGCAACTTACCAGTGCAAGTGAAACTTGAATATGGAAGAACCCTTTGGGTATACTCTACAAAGTGTGGCCTGATGTATTCCCTAGGTACCATAGTATACCTCCGTAATCACTTGTGTAATTCACTAAGATAAATGAAACTAGATTTCTAGCGCTTGAACAATCACCAGGCGGGTATAATCGACAGTCGGGTGGAATGAAATGAGCACGGTATCAAGCCCAAAACCTATCAAGGGTATCAAAATAAAGTGTTATGGAAGACGAATGAGGACCTCGAATGGATTCGAGACCCACGAAGCTCTGTGGCAAATGTGATCAACGAAATCCAAAGATAAGGCCTCTATATGTGTTCCCCACTACGCTTAGTCCGACTTTGGAGGGGTTATCTCCGCTACCTTTCCGCACGCAACCTCATGTTTATCCCCTATGTTAGAGGGGGGTCCTGGATAAATTTCATGGTTACTAGAATTTTAAGCACTCCCTAGAACAAACTCTTATGTTTGTTTTTGTAGCCTTGAAGAGTTTCCTCTCCAATCTTAAATCAAGGCTCTAGCCTAGACTAAATTGATGGACCCTACAAACACAAAGTCTAATAACTTTTAATTAAGTGTTAATTTTAGTGGTTGTATTAAGTCAAAAGGAAAGAAAATGAAACCAATGATGTTCTTTAAGAGACGAAAGAGAAGAACATAAGATGAAACTGAAAACAAACTACTCCTTCACAAATAAAGATTTGCCAAATTAAACTCTTTCACCAAACTTTTCGTAACTACTTTTCTCAGATCTTTGAAAATAAAAAAATTAAAACAATATTTTGCTCGACTATGAGCTACTTAATGTCCTAAGTATTCAACTAAAGAACTTAAGAAAACTTTTTTTTTCCTTGGTAAATAAAACAACTAACTTGAACTACTTTTACCAAACAAAGAAATTAAATTTTTTTTTATTGTTTTATGCTTCAAAACAAGAAATTTGAAAATGAATTCTTTTATTTTCTTCTAAAGAAGAAAAGGGAAATATGACAAAAATTCAAGGCCAAGAAATGAATTCTGGCCCATCGCAGATCACAGGGAGTCACTGACAATACCAAATAGGCAGATCAGAACAGACTCACAAACTTGTCTAAAAACCCTAATAAAGAAAACACAAGAAATATTTGATAAAAAGAAAGCTATGCTGAGGTCAGACCTAGGCTACATACTACTATAATAGAGACTAGGGATAGATCAAGAAAACCCCTGAGAAGTGTGAATTTTGATAGGGAAGAGGATGACTGCCTCTTCTTAATTTTTTTTTTCTCAACACAAGCACACTATTGCCACTTCAACAGTCTACGTATGTACACGGGCTATCCAAAGGCAGGGCATGTATGTATGCATGCAATCCCACTAAAGGCCACGTACACCTATGTAACTTCTCAAAAAAATGAAAACCAACAGTCAAAAACAGACAAGGAGTACTGGTATGGAAGACCAGAATCCCTTAAAGACACAGAAGATTACACAAACTCAAAAAATAGTAAATAAACTGATTCAAAGTACCCAAAAAGAATATCCCCTAAAAATCCTAGAGGTTTCCCTAGTATGGTCACCAATTCTTCCATAGCGGGAAAACCCCCCTACGGACTACACTAGGGTTCTAAAGTGCAGGCAGAGCTAACCGTCTAAAGTCTCCTACTTTTAAAAACTATCCTGTCATTACCTCACAATCATACATAAAAAACAAAGTGTAGGGATCCGATAGGCATACCTTAAACTCCGTGTCCGATGATGATCCCTTTGCACTTAGTTGTTTCTCGACTGCAGATCTCCTCCCAAGTCCAACTTGCATTCACCAAAAGAAAAACAAGAAACTACAAGTATGCATTCTATATATGGATTAGTGGGTTAGACATCATAACAAAAATGTGAACAAATCATAAACATTTAAGACATCATTTGGCGGGACGAAAAAAGTATTTCTTTATATTAATCTCACAAAATTCGTTTACAATATGAGATCGTCAACTTCTCCTCAAACTCAGTCCTAGGATTCTCATCACCATGCACCAACTGCTTCCACATATTCTTCTCCTCTTCAGTTCTCTCTAGGGAAATGGTAAGGGTTTGCAATGGAGGAGGAAGGAATTCTGGCTCAAACTCACAATGTGGTTGCAAAATATTGGGGCAAAGGGGGAATACTGAAATGGGCAGATTTTCTATGCTCTTGTGCTTCTCCTTTGGAATGGGACCCAAACACCTTATTTTATTTTCCAAAAGAGATAGTAACAGTTGGGGTGACTAGCTATGGGTGGTCAAATGGTTAGGTAACAGACATAAAACCCATATCCCTTTGCAATTTTCATTTTTCATGCTTTTTATGAGTGTACGGAAGATGTACTGGTGAAACAAGTGTGTGTACATGGGAAGTAGTGGCACAGGGCATGTACACCTTCAAAAAAATGGTTTTTTAGAAGAGTTGTTCAGTGATGGCTTGGAAAAGATAGCAAGTAAGATGGCCTGATGCTAGGTATGCATGTCTGGTGCAATTTAGGGTTATAACATTTAGTCAGCACTACCTTGATATATTCAAATGATTTAATGGATTCCAAGTTCCACTTGATCTCATTCCCATTTCTAAGCATGCAGGTAATATGTTTTATAATTTCTGCTAGGTTCATGATGAATCTTCTCAAGAAATTTACTTTTCCCAGGAAGGATTGCACCTCCTTCTTACTACATGGAGTGCTGATTTTCAGGATTCCTTCAACCCTGCTGAGTTCTATTTTAATACCCTCCTTTGAGATGATGTGCCCCAACATCTTACCCTCTTGCATCCCAAAATGTGACTTTTTCAGGTTCAATGATATGTCGAATCTCCTACATTTCTGGAAAACCTTCTTCAAATGCTTGAGGTGTTGTTCATCATAATTTGACTACACTTTGATGTCATCCAAATAGATCATGATAAAACTATCCTTCTTGTCAGCAAATGCTATGTCCATTTCCCTCTAGAAGGTAGCTCTAACTTTCATCAGGCCGAAAGGCATCTTAGCATACATGAACATCCCCCATGGTGTCATAAAAGCCATCTGTTCCTTGTCATCCAGGTGGACCATGATATGATTATAACCCAAAAAACCGTTCAGCATGGACATCTTCTGGGACCCCACTACCTTTTGCAGAATATAGTCCATTTTAGGAAGAGGGTATTGGTCCTTGAGGGACATTTTGGTCAAGTTTCGAAAATCCACACACAATCTTATTTCGTCGCTCTTTTCTCTTATAGGCACCAGGTTGGCAACCCATTTCGAAAATCTCAAAGAAACGATAATTTTAGCCTTGAACAATTTCTTTACCTCCTTTTCGATTAGAGGAAGCAACAAGGGATTTGTCCTTCTGAGATTTTGTTTGAAAGGCCTCTGATCTTTTTTGAGAGGAATGACATGATGAATTAATTTGGCGTCATAAACCTTTAAGTCATCATAACTCCAAGTGAAAAAATCGGGGAAATGCTACATGATCTTGATGTAGTCATGCTTGACCTATGGACTGAGCATTTTTGAAAATTTAATTATTTTCATGTTCTCCTGAGTCCCGATGTTGCAATATTCAACATCCTCATCATTTGCAGTGATCTTGGGATTTCTAGCCACGTCAGTTTCGTCAAACAACTTTTCCAGTGGAACTAACCCCTTTGGGATGATATTATTTTTCAGCTGTACTATGTCCCATCCAACTATCTTGTTCTGGAAAGGGTCCTCATTACTACACGCATCTGCACTCTAATCTTTGTCACAACAACACTCATCATCAATTTTTATGTTAGTGAACTCGTCGCTCATTTGGAGAAATCTCTCCACCTGTTTGTCGTCCTCAAACACCTAACAATATTTGATATTATCAGGCATTTCCAGCCTTCTTTTGACTTCAATCTCGTATTTTCTATTGGTAAATATGGGAATTTTAAAAACCAAGGCCGAGGTGGATAATGCATCAGAGATCTGATTTCCCCCCCTCGGGATAACCGATAGATTATACTCCGAGAATTCCTCGAGGAGGTCCAACACCAAGTTTTTGTATGCTCTCATCTTGGGGTGTTTGGATTGATATATGCCTTTCAGTTGGCTTATAACCAGCTCAGATTCCCCATGCACTTCTATCCTCTTTATGCCCAATTCTTTCAAAACCTTCATGCCCAAAATCAGTGCCTCATACTCAACCATGTTATCTGTATAGTCGAAAGTGAGCTTGTATGAGAAGACTTTTGTGCCCACCTTGGGAGGACTTATCCATATGCTGACCCCTACCCCTTGTTTGTTGAAAATGCCATTGAAACTCATGTTCCACATCTCATTCTTTGTGTGGTTCCTCGTATCAGTGCACTCTACTTCTCATAGCAAAACTTTATCGTCAACGGTCATGACGACTACCGACTCTTCCTCTTCAAAGCTCAGGTAATTGTAGAATATGGAGGAGTTGACCTCAGTGTCAACGGAGTAGATAGGATGTTTATTAGGCTACATCTTACTGCTTACCATGTACTTCAGTATTACTTCTCTGTATAACCATCTCTCCTATCCAAAGATAGGAATGGTAGCGTACGACATGTCCATTTGCAGAGTTCCCTTTAATTTCACAGCCCATGACCTGGATAACAACATGCCAAAATTAGAGGGTATATCGACCATGACCACGTCCATGTGTTATAACCCTAATTTGCACCAGACAAGCTTACCTAGCATCAGGCCATCTTAGATTCCTTCTTTGCCAAAACACTGCTGAAAAACTCTTCTTAAAAACACTTTTATAAAGGCCCACGCGCCCCGCTCTATTACTGCACGCGTGTACATGCTCGTTGATCCAAAATAGCCCGTCTGTACCTACAAAAGCATGAAAAAAAGAAAGTTTCTGATGGAACACTCAACTTTGGGTGAGTTAACTGAACCTTCCAGCCATGCATGGCCGAGGGTTCATCCAAATACCTAGCTTCTTCTAGCCTATAAAAGAAGGGTTAGGGGTCCCATTTGGAAGAGGAGAATCATAGTAAAGAAACTATACCCTGTCTCTATTTTCTCGTCGATGTCCCCTTTGTATTGTGTTTGGTTGCAGTTTCATGACCAGTACCAACCGCCTCTACCTGATATTTTCAGTTATCTTGATTAAATATTGATTTAACCAATTTTCGATGTATTCTCCCATTGGTGGAAAAATTATTTCCCATCTAAATTTGATATCAAATAATGTACCTTCTAATTCTCTTAAGTCAATTGAAAGTTCATGATGCATGTCCTCAATGTCTTTTTTTTTATTAACATAACTTACAAGCCAACTTTCAACTTCATGTTCTAAGTACTTAGTCATATTATTGAACTTTTCTGCTAATACAACTTTCAATATTTCTAAGTGTTCTTCAAATTGATACCTTGTCATTAGCATATAATTTAAAATTAATTTTAGATATTGGACTTCCCCGATAGTTCTTGAAAAATCTAACTCTATCAACTTAAAATACAGTTCCTCTTTTTTGACACTTAAAGTGTCAACATCAACCAATATTTATTTTAGAAATTTTATTCTCTTGAGCCAACAAGCTTTCAATTTCTTTATGTGAGTAAGGGATGGAAAATCTTCTTTTTTCCTTCTTAGTTCACTCATTCTATAAACTTTCAAAACCAACATAATAACATCATCCTTATAAAAACCCTCATTATTTTTTAGGTCGGTCTGGAGGTACTCTCTTAGATTAATAATCCTGGAACTCAAAGAAATGAAGCTTCTTTCCAAATCCCATGCCTCTAAAATGAGATACTTTCTCTTATTTATGTTTACCCCAACATAATATATAACCGAAACAAGCAAACTTGATGTTCCCTTTAACTTTGAGCTTGACTCTGGTGTTCTGTCATAAATTTTCCTAGGTTGAATAGTAACAATGAGACTTGCAAATATGGGGGGTGGAATTAAAGCATACTCCAGTTCTTTAACCCTTTCTTTGACCGTAAAATTTTCAACTTCCATTTCATCCACTAACACTTCCAGAGCATCACATGTAGCTCTATGACTCCTTTCAATTCTTGATGGTAAAATTCCGCTCATATTAAATTCTGAACGTGTTGTTCCTTGTACTTTTTTTCCTTTTGAATTAACTCTTTCAAGTACTAATTTCTTAGAGTCTTTATCAAATAAATAATTATGAAGAGTTAAGGATTCTTCTTCATAAAATACTGGTTCTTGTGTCACCAACTCCACTGCAACTTCTTTTCTATCTTGAATCCTTTTCTCTTTGTCTGGAAACTCCATATCTTTGATATTTGCGTCCAACTACATGTCCTCAAGGGCATCATCATCATCAGGTATGACCTCATATACTTCCTGTTGATTTACCTATCTTTTTATTTTACTATTTATTGTAATCTTATGAGGTCTTTTAATATTCCCTTTGGGAGGATCATGGTCATCTCCATCATCATAATTTTCAATTAAAGATTTATTTTGTTCTTGGGTTACAATTTGAGGCTTCCATTTGGGTGTGTCACTTATTTGAGAAGTATTTTGAGACCTTGTGCTTCTTTCATTTACAACCTTTCCATGTTGTTGATGTGCTTCATTACTTCTAGAAATAATTTCAATATCTCCAACTGAAACTACTTCAAGGTTGTTGCCATTATCTTCTTCTTCTTGAAATAAACAAGTATCTACATATGATACACCAAAACCAACATAAGTCATGTGATTCATGAAACATTGATTAGGGTCAAACCATTTTATCTCATTTTCCATCTTTAAATTGTATTGATCAAACTACACTACATACTCATCAATTTTTGAATCTTTTTTAGTGTAATTTCGCCAATTCTCCATGGCGAGGAAATTAACTTCTTTTTATTTTTTTCATAAAAGAAGTGTGCCCAAAACCTGTACTATCTTCAAACTTATATTACAAATATTTTTTCTGGAACATAAAATGGAAGATAAATTGGGGATTCTCGACAATAGTAAACTATAATGACACTGTAATTTTCCATTGCCTCAAAACTTCCCCTTTTATCTAAAAAGGTTGCCGCATCCAATGATAGTATTGAAGTACCATTTCCAATTATGAGTTTCTTGAGAGAAGAAATGAATGAATCATACACTTCATAAAAATGGTACATTTCCTTCTGCTTCCACAAAGAAGGGTACCATGTATGAAATGGGTCTATTTTAAGGTTGACTTGTTTTTCTAAGTGGAGTCCCTTAAATACATGACAATATGAGATGGAAAAGATTAAATATGCATACATACAAAACTTCTTGTTCTTCCTAAAATTTGATAATTGGAATGATATTTCAAGAGAGATAATTTTTGACCAATCGAAAATCGCTTTCTCTGCGATAGAAAAATACAAAATATAAAGAGATAAACAAGGAACTATAGAAGTTGATTCTTGTCCAAGAAATATATCAAGAAACCATGCCATTTGTTTATATGTTTTTCTTAATGGACTGACCTGTATAGTTCATAAATCCTCTGGCATTGTCGTCGAGTCTTCCAGATATTGCAGTAATAGGTCCCAACCACCATTTATAGTCTTCATAAACTCTTTAGCTTCATCAAATTTGAATGTCATTGTCGGCTATGATAACTTTAACATTTTCTTGAAAGTTGATGGTGGTAGAGAAATTGGGGATTGTCCCTGCAAATAATGATTCTCTTATTCTTCTCATATTTTTCTATACACCATGAAAACAATTTTGTAGAATTGAAAAGTTCCAGAATACACCTTGCCTTAGCAATTCCTGATACACAAATATAATTAGCATTTCTTTCTTGAGGTGATGTTGGTTACTTCTTTAACTGGCCCATATTCTGATCTCAAACAATTTCCCAACAAAACCCTCAAAACTATCAACAACGTAGTCTAACTGGAGATAGATTTTATGGGGAACTACAATACTCAGGTGTTTGCATTCTAGAATTGAGTGGGGATTTGATCCAGATGGATATCGGTGGCCACCCACCTTTTCCAACTGGCTCAAAACAATGTTCTGACATTTTTGGCAATTTACTATTTTTAGCAGTTTTTCGGGTCCTGAACTTCTAGAGCCGTTTTGAGGCCCTAAACGACGTTTTTTGGGGTATGTTGCGGTTGATGGAATTTAGGCGTATGATAGCTCGTTGGAAAGATCTATCCAAGGACTACAACATTTTTGACAAAATTCCATGATGGAATTTTGTCAAAAATGTTGTAGTCCTCGGATAGATCTTTCCAACGAGCTATCATACGCCTAAAACGGAGATCGTATGCAAAAGTTACGACCCCGGGAAGTTGATGCACCAACTTACCCAAATGGGGACCACATGAATTTTGGCGCTTCGTCTCCTAGGGTTAGGTTTTTGGATGTCTAGGACTTTTGGCATTCCCGTCTATTGTAAAAAAGGCCTTCTGAGCCTCATTGTAATCATCTTCTTGCGAATGCGAGTAGCCGTCACATCTCTTCTCAGAGATAAGCTGCCACCATTCTAGCGAGTCTTTCACTCTGTATTTTTACAGTCTCTGTACATTTCT
>ML795044.1:17844-79047 GCA_009831015.1 Picea engelmannii | reverse complement strand
GGTTCCTCAACCACCCCCAATCACTAACCCCCCTGCCATAGCTGGGGGCAGGAGAACGAAGAAAGAGCCCATAGATCCACTTCCTCTACACATCCCACCACCTGGTGCACTACGTGAGAAAGACGGACACCCAACCCCCAGATTCCCATCTGTACCTGAGTTACGGAACCTCATTCCACTCAATCCAACACCATCACCACTCGCCACTCTAGCAAGTACTACTGCTACCTCTCCTAACTCAAGTAGCAAAGGGCCGCGAACCAAATTCGCTTGCGCCATATGTTCCGATTACAGCCATTATACACACCATTTCCCATCTATCCCATACGTCCGCCACACATTAGCCACAGCACGCCACACATCTCTTCCTGAGTTTCCTCCGACACCCCATACCAATGCTCCTACGGATGTGATTTATTATACTTATTCATCCATCCTCGAGCAAAGGGGCAGTACATGCCCGCCCCCCAAACAATCGCCCGATCGCCCATAATATCGGTGCACCTGGGATGGAATTATGGGCCCACCGTCCATATCTAATCCCTTTTCCCCATTTTCATTTTCTTTTTCTACCGGATCCCATAAGCTCCGTTTTCCGAACCATTTTCGGCCACTTACACAGTCATTTTCATCGGGTAATCATTTTCACTGTTCCCTGGTGGTACATCTTTTCATAACACACTCAGGTACGCATGCACATAGTCACATTTGTCAAATACAAGCTCATATCTTTGATCCTCTTCAGATAGTGTTCACTTTGGGTATTTGGTTGTTCTATGTGCAGGTACTTGATCAACATCTCTCCACATCACTCCTTCAGGTATATACTCAGCATTGGCATGTAGTATCTCCCACTATATTGCATTCCCAATCACACCCCCTGATTTTAGCCTTTAGGATACCCATTTCCGGCTCTGCAGTACTCACACCTCCATTTGCATTTTTTGGGGTACTGTCACCTGGTAGCATTCTCACCTACATGAGTTGTCCCATTCATAGCACCTGTTGGCACTTTTGACAATCATGTTGTTCTTCATCACCCTTTAGGGATGGGAGTCCCGGTAGTCTTTCATCATGTTGCAGATAAACCACATACTTCTTCTCCTCATTTTTGCTAGCTTCCCATATGGACTCCCAGATCATCACTTTATGTTTCAGTTCTGGTTAACTGCCCATCCGCAGGATCATGAACCCTCCATTTCATCCACCATCAGTTTGCCCATATGCGAACCTCTCTTCATTTCACCTACCTCATACAGAAACTCACCAATGGGGCCCCCACCCTTCATCAGTTTCCCCGAAACTTCTTCCCTCACTAGGGCTTTCCTTTCACACTGGGGCACCCGTTTCTGTATTTTGTACATCTTTCCCACATTTATTCATTATTTCTTGTACAAACACCTTTTATTACCAGCCTTTGATTTTGTCGTCACCGTTGGCGACCTACTTTCCTTTTTGGCCACACGCAACCCATGTCACCCTTGGTTGGAGAATTACTTCCCATTTACCCCCGCTGGCATCATTATCTTCAGAGCACTACCCAGGTCCCTTACCTTTATCCTCTGAATTTGTTCACCTTGTCCTGCCTCTGGCACAACTTATCCCTGATCTTGTCATCTCCCTGACACTCGATCTCATCACACGGTTGCGGCCACGCCTTCTATCATGCCCCCTCCAACCAAGGGCCGTCTGGAGTCTTCCCACTTCTTGCCATCGTCCATGTACCTCTGCCACATCTTCACCTCAGTATATTCCACGAAGCCCTCTGCTTCTGGAAGTCGCGTCCTCCTTTTGTCGACCTCAGCACACTTTTCCAAAAGAGCGACAATATCTTGATTCTCATTTCCCATTTAATGAGCGATCTCGAATGGCACAGGGAGACACACCATTGCCCCTTGATGTCGTTGACCCCCATAACATTCAACGTCAACACTTTCTCATGTTGCGGTGGGTCTTACTTTTGCGACTATTGCAGTTTTTAATATCAGTTTTCGAAGACCTCTGAACTCGGTTGGGCCACCAATGCCCCCATCACCGTCGTTGTTTCCTTCCACGACTATTATCACTGGTTCAGAGTATGTTCCTTTGCAGAATTGTCTTCTGCCTTTATCATTCCGCCCCTAAGGGTGATGCAGTTGTCTACACCAACACGTCCGACATTTTTTCTTCAGAGTTACATTACACGAGCATGGGGCATGCCCACCTCGTTTGTACACACTTGTATATTGATACACACCTTGTAGAAGGTCGGGAACTACAGGTTCCTTTCTTCTCCAACGGATCGCTCTACACGGTCTCATTCTTGCCCTCCCTTACAACACCATTCTCCATAAAGAAACATTGATGGATTTCGGCTATACGTTTTTCTCCTAACCTCATCCATCAGGGGGCATCTGTTATCACTGAAATTTCGTCCGCACAGAGAGACAAGAACTCTGCATCGTCAACACAGGACTGGAGTCATTCATGGCACAGGATTAATTCCTCAGCATTGCAATAGGGTCAAAAAACTATACAAATGATCAAAAATTCAAAAGCGCTTTACATCCTTTGGGCGTGCACGCGCATGTGCGCAACAGCTTCGTATAGGGTGCGCCTTTGCGCAAGAGGTGCGGCTGTTGAGAGAAAAACCTGTGCGCCTGCTAAACGGTGCATTTATTGAAATTGGTCAGCCTCCCAACCACTAATGGATCAGCTCCCAAGTCGATTTGACACCAAATCCGAGCTCAATCCTCATGGTGGGCTGGTCAAAGACCTAATTGTGCCCTAAAGAGCCTCTTTTCACACACAAAGGAGGTTACATAATGATCCAATGCTTGGCTATAAAAATCCATGAATGACCACCATTTTCTCAAGGAATTCTTTGTATTGTTATGCTGCTGAGATTGCTAAGGACTCATCCTTTGGCAACAGACATTGTAGGCTGCATTTCATAAGCTATTCACCCCTCTCTTGAGTGAATAAGCTTGGAGTTCTTTCACCCACATTTCATCTTTTCTTTGTAAGGAGAGCAATCAGTTGAGGGCCTCAAGAGCCTTCCATTGGAGAGGGAAGGGACCCAAGTCCTCTTTCTCCATTGTGTATCTTTGGATTTCATCAATCAGATCAGCTAATACATTGGTGATATTGGTCCATTTACATTTGTTTTTGTTTTTTACATGCTCATAGTTTTAATTAGTTTTAGTTTGATTTATATTTATAACTTAGTTGTTTATCTTTCTAACCTTTTACATCACAGCTGTCATGCCTAGCAAGGCCCAACTGGGCATGTAAACACTCACTTTTTTCTCACACAGTGACAATTAGAGTGCAAACACATGTGTTTGTTGAAAAGGAGGTCGTAGCACAACAACAGGTCGAAGAAGCTCTAGCCAAGATCGAGGCGTTCAAAGCAGAACTAGTCAGACCAGAGTGACTCAGAATGAGTCATAGGTGAGTGTTGCGGGCTTGTTGGCCCTTGAACAAGTTTTGGGAGATCCTTGGTCAAGTTGACCTATTTTGGGACTTCGACAGCCTGTCAAAGATGGAGCACCAGACAAGGTAGAGATCATAGGATCTCGGCCCCTTTTTAGGTCCTTTTTGGGATTTGGGAATATGTAATGGGAATTGGATGTTGGCCCATGGGTTTACCCATGTTTAGGCCTATTTTGTATGTATCAATAGAAGGTTAGGCAATATAAGAAGTAGTTGAATAGTGGAATAGTTGAATAGTGCGCAAGTGTTGTGCAAGTTGGCTAAGTGCTAAGAGTGGGATCTGTGTGATTAAGAAGTGTAAGGATTCATGCATATTATGTGAGACTTGCAGAGCTAAGTGCAAGTCATTGTAAGAGACTGTGGAGGGACTTGTGTTGTAACGCAAGGAAGAAGGATCTAGCAAGCTACACAGATATTCTATCCTATGTGGAGTAAGGTTTTGAGGTGCTATGCATGTAACTGATTGAAGAAGCTAATAAAGAAGAAGAGTTGGTGGACATAGCCCCAGGGTGGGGGTGAACCACATAAATACTGTGTTATTCTTCTCTGTGAGATGTTCTGATGTGTTTATGTGTTATTTTCTAAAGTGATTTGATATAGATAGATAGATCTATTTATTCTTTGTGCTTATGATGAATCTAGCTTCTAGATCTAATATCTATGAACTTGCTTAGTGCTTGAATCTGCTAGATATGATCTAATTCCTTTGTTAAGTGCTTATATACCTTAGATCAAGGTGAATGTTGTTATTCTCTATTTTATCTACAGAGTAGATATTGGTTAGATAATGATGAACTAATGGTGTTGGGTTCTCTATTAAGTGTTATAATCACAGATATGTGTCCCAGCTAAGGTTGGAGACACCTGAGTCCTGCAACCACCCCTGCCTCTACCTCGGGTGAGACTTCATCTGCTTCATAGGTGTTGCCAAAAGGGTCGATAGTTAGGGTTTTTTTGGTGTGTTGTTGTAGCATTGAACCCTAGGTCTTCTGCTGTTCCAACATTGCTTTCTTGCCACCTATTTCATGCGCTCCAAAAGTAGATCTTTCTCTCCAAAATTGGGCTTGTTTCCAAAACATATCTTTCTCCCAAAAATAGGACTATGCCCAAAATAGACTTTCTTCCCAAAATAATCCTATGTAAAATAGGCCCCCAATACTGACATGTGGCTCTTCCCGAGCTACTTAGGTGGTGCACACTCCCTGTACATCCTTTTCCAAGATGTGGAACTTCTCTTCTAGTTTCTTTCCTTTTTCCTTCACCTGTACAACTTTATCTGTTAACGCCTTGACTATCTGTGTTGCTATATGTTCTTGTAGGAATTATGCACTTTATGAATGTGATTTCACCATCCTTTTATTCTCTTCTTCCATCTGCACAATTATCTGTGCTTCTTGTTTCTGGAGGGGCTCCAACTGGGTTTGTCTTTCTTGCTTATTGATTTGCATTGTTTTTAACTTATTTGCATGGTCTTCATCTCCTGGGTTCCCTTCAAGTGATCAATAATTATCATGGTTTTCTATTGATGCTTCAACTCTTGTATGGAAACATTGATTTTCTCTTCTTGTTGGTCCAACTATTGTACCTTTTCATCCTCTTCCAAAATGGTCCAAATCTGCATAGTTCTATCAAACAGTTCTGTGACTTCCTTTGCTTCCCTTTCCATCTCCTCTATATGGAGTGAGGTTTGTTGTTCTCTTTTCTCTCAAGACTTAGGAGGAGTCATAGGATTAAGTTTATCTTTAAACTTCTCGATCTCCTACCTATATCCCTCAATTGTCTATAAAAAGATATTTATATTTTCCCTTGCACTCCTATCTGGTGCTTGCACGCTATCTGGAATGTGGTCGTATACCATTGTTATCCCCTTCTCTAGCTTGTCAGTTCATTATTTTTCCTCCTCCTTTAAGGTCAAATGGTTGCAGGTGATCTGTAACATTTATGCAACTCCCCTACAAACCTCTAAGTTAGTGGCATCCACGTGGGCTCTGGATTGTACTTCTTGCATTATACTAGCCTAGAGTCCGTATAGTGGCTTTGTGGGTATCTGCGCCATGAATACCTAAAAATGGTCATTGTTCCCTGTTATCTCCTCAAATATTTTTGTAAATTTTGAGGAATTTCATCCTTTGGGCTTAATTTATCATTTTTTTTTGTCATTTTCCAAGCTCTCCCTTATCTCCAAATTCTTCATGCAACTCCCATTGATCTCTCTTGCCCAGAAATCCTTCTCAAAATAAAATGCAGAATAATTTCCATGTGTATTGCGCAAGTGGTCTAAGGATGAAGGTAGCTCGAGTTTCAACTTGCAAATTGGTGAGGTGTCAATTCTAGGTACCCTATTTTGCAGATGAAGAGTGTCAAGTATTTAGAATTTGCAGGTGTTCCAAGCGTTCAGCCTGAGCAACAAGAGGAAAGTATTGAGATAGGGGTTTTATGTCTCTGTGTTAAACATTTTTCACAAACAATGAAGACTTGCAGTCGTCTACTGATGCAAAGGCTTGAAAGTATTTTGACGAGCCTGTTGTGCATGAAACGATGGTGAAGACATTATGAAAGTTAGCAATTGTGAAAGTAGAGAGTAGTTATGATGATGCAAATGTCATGACAGAAGAGCAAATATGTCAAAAAACCTGCAAGAAGAGATCACAAAGGGTATTTTCAGGCGTTAAGGAGGAAGAATCAGAGATAAAAATTATGCACAGGTGTCGAGTTGCTGCTCGATTTGGAAGACAGAGGTTATTAACTGCTCATAAGATCACTAGCCAGCCACATAACTATGAATCCGAGTATTGAACACCAACATCAGTCCTTCATCCTACAAGTCAGCGCCTGTCATCAATACAAGCCACGAGTTAGTATCTGCCATAGGCCAAAGCTTGAGTCATGGTGAGGAAGTCACGAAGATTTTTCAAAGAAGAGTTTGTTATATGAAAACAAATCATTGTTGACCTGTTGTACAAAGATGTGCGTTACAGGTGCTAAGGAGGTGTCGGCTAATTGCCAAGGGTTTTACTGCACAGAGTATATGGAAGGCATCAGGCCACGATGAAATTCCAAAGAATACATAGGTCATGATTGTTGGAAAGGTTGTTGTTGTGTATGGGTATGGAAATGTTGGCAAGGGTTGTGCCACATCCATGAAGGTTGTTGTAGATAAGGTCATTATTACAGAGATTGATCTTATCTGTGCCCTCCAAGATCTTATGGAAGGTCTTCCTGTTCTCACCCTAGAAGATGTAGTTAGCCCTGTTGATATCTTTGTGACAACCATTGGTTATAAGGATATCTTTAAGTTGATCATATGAGGAAAATGAAGAACAACGACATTGTTTGTAACATTGGTCACTTTGACAATGAGATTGATATGCAAGGCCTTGCAAGCTATTACTTGGAATCAACATTTGCCACATGCAGACACTCAACTAGATATGAATTTGCAGAAGAGTAGTCAACCATCAACTCCTGTACATAATCATGAACATTTTCGGCATCTTCCACTTACTGTTGTGATTTAGGAACACCATTTACAACTTCATAAATAACAACAACAGAGGTCACATCAGTTTGAACAAGAGACACCAAAACGACATCAAGGCATTTCACAATTACAGCAACAATATCCAACTCACCAACTAATGTATCTTTGAGAAGGCCTAGAGGATTTGTTCCTTGAAGAAGAGAAAACATTGCAACCAAACCCATCCATAACAGTCAGGCCTGCCTACTATAATTAAAAATATGCAGAATGTGATGATGAATTTAAAGAACATAAGTTCTGAAATCCAAGAATCACTTGAGAGAAGCTATAGTATGCTCGATGACATTGATGATGATGAATTAATGGGTGATCTAGATTCACTCCAAGCTGACATGGGCTCAGAGACTTAAACTGATGGAGGATTCCAGCCCTGCACAAAGAGGAGAAGCATCACCAAAAAGACCTTGAACCTTTACCAAATTAGCAAGGTATTTCAATTTTGCAATTTTGAAATTTTGGTGAAAGCTAAATTTTCGGTGGTTTAGGCGAACATGATGACTATTCATTAACCACGGAAAGAAGAGCTTTCGGTAGTTAAATAACCCAGAAGTCTTCTATGTTAACCACCGAAAGCCTATCACTGCTAGAATGATCGAATTTTTTCACAGATCAAGGTTTTTCTGATCCAAATCATTTGAAAACACTCATGATGGATGCATGATGAATTATATATTCAGTTTCAAGATCCATTTTTGGTACATAAGGATTAGAAAGGGTAGCCAAGTTGATTTTGGCACCTATTTTGGTGGAAACAGATTGGATTTTTTGCACATCTCAACAAATTCGAATTGTATATCTTGAAAGAGTCATCACTCAGACTTGGAAGGCTATTCTACACTACACAATGACTCTACAAGATATGAAGGCCATGAAATCTAGGATGGACCTCATTTTTGGGGATCATTCCCTATCTTTTGCAAACTGAATTTTGACTTTCTATCTTTAGCATATCTGATCTGTGCTTTTAAGATCTCAAAACTATATTGTAAAGCTATAAAGCTAAAGATAGAAGATGAACTAAGGGGTTAAACTTTGGAGACTTTTTTCATATTATGTACTCAAACTTATCATTTTCATATTAAGTAATACAAGCTTCTTTTGCCATAACTTGTTCAGATTTCATCTTCTTATCTATTTTTTACTTGCACCTGGATATTATATTCATGATGTTATGCTTGTTTATGTTTGATAACTGTCATCTTATCATTGCATTCATAAGTTAAAATTTGCAAGTATTTATGTGATTATGTTAATTGGCCATTCATATATGCTTTATATGTGATTCTAGTGATATAATAATTATTTCTCCATACATCTCTTTATTTGTAAACTCTCTGAACATTTGTTGTTGAAATCCTTGTCCATATAAATGTGTTTATGCATGTTTTGAGTGAGAAATGATTCGGTCATCCGAATTGATCCAAACCCACACTTATTATTGAGAAAATAATTACCAAAAGATTAAGTTACCAGGAATCTCTGACTTACATCCTAGGAGAGTTTCTTGGAGTGATAACAAATTGGCATTGTTACCACAGAGAGGAGATCGAAGCTCAGCTTCCCTGGGAGACGAAAAGATCCAACTTTGATGATAGACAAAGTCCGAACATATTTTTGATTGTAATATTCTATCTCACAACTCCATGATGGACGGATTTAGTGGCGACTCCATGAAGGATGGATTCAGTGGCGACTCCATTGTTATGAAATCTATTGGAAACACCACTGGTACGAACTAAGAGGTATGCCTTCTGTGATTTTTCAAAGATTGTTGGTTTCCCTAATCCAGTACCTAGTAGAGATGAATGGGAAAGAAGAATTCCCATATTTCGAGGAGAAGAATGGGAAATACCAGCTAAGCATTTGTTGGATTTTCATGATTGCATGCATCGGTTGCAAGTCATGCATGAGGATGTTCAGATATGGCTTTTCAGTTTTTCATTAGAGGGAATTTCTCATGATTGGTGCCGGTCTCTTCCTATTGCCAATATCATCTCTTTAGCAGATTTTCATGCTGCTTTCAATTCTTTTTGTAAAGACTATTTTCCAGCTGAACATCTTTTTGAAGAATGTTGTAATGAGTTTTCTTCGCGTCATAAATATTCTGATAGTCATGAAAATCAGTTTTGTGATAAAGCATCTATTGCAAAAGATAGTATTTTTCATGAAGATCAAAAGACATTCAATAATATTGATTATGATAGCAGTGATACAGAAACATCTGACATTATTTTAGATGTATCTATTGTTTTAAATAATCATGAAGATCAACATGTCCCTTTCGAATATTCTGATGTCAAAGAAAAAAGATATACATCAGCTAAAGATATCTCTTATTGTGATCGAAGGATTGTTGATCCACATTATGAAAACCATGGTGACGCTTTTGACATTGTACCAAATGCATCTGTTGACTTAGGGTGTTATGAAGATCGAATTCTCCCTTTTGAAAACCCAAAGGATAATCAATAGATTGGCATAATAACATGTGACAACTTCGGATCTACAGTAAATACTAAGGGCAACCGTCAGCTTTCAGTTTTGCGAACAAAGGGAATTGTAGCAGAAATGAAGAGGAAGATGATGAGCATAAAAGTTTAGATCAACAGTTGATCATGCATGCTTCTCCAACAGAGGTCCAACAGTCTACATTCAGCATTGAGATCAGGGAAGGCAGCCAACAACATCATTTCAGTTTATAGTTGGAACAAAATCTTGAAGAGGTATTCCTTTGCTATTTTATTGATCCTATTGCCGATTTTCTGGAATCATTGAGCATTATAAAGATTAAGATATTCTTATCAGATGAAGACAAGAATATCTTAATCTATGTTGACAAGATTAAGATCATTTGTTTAGAACACATCTATGTTGGCTATGCATTCTTTTATTTTTGGGATCAAGATCAAGAATTGTGTCAGCAAATAAGTTTCTGACATGGCTTCATTGGAAGCATGATTTTACTGGATTAAAAAGAAGTAAAATGGTTAGAGTAGGAGTATATAGGAGAATAATCTCTTCATCTGAGCAAGTAGATTCTTTAAGTTATTGGTTGTTGAATAAACAGGCAGTTTGCAGGCAGGCTACAAGTTTGCAGGGGATTAGTTCTAAAGGCCAAATGACTCCATAGCCCAATGGACTAGACACAATACAAATTGTGGATGATTGTTGAGCAGGTTACAGGATTTTTAGGTTAAATGGACAGGCACAGGTCTGCTTATTCTTGAAACCTCATAGGGAGGCTTTCATCCCTAGAAGGAGCCAGATTTTATCTACTCAAATATTTTTGTAATTTTTGAGGAATTTCATCCTTCGGGCTTAATTTATCATTGTTTTTGGTCATTTGCCAAGCTCTCCCTTATCTCCAAATTCTTCATGCAGCTCCCATTGATCTCTCTTGCCCAGAAATCCTTTGGTCTCTTTCTCTTTACTTGCAATACAAAAATAAAAATAAAATGTTATTCATTTTAACCCTAGCATTTGCTTTTATAATTGAAAATTCTCATCAAAAAAGAAATGTGTGCTTTTAAATATTCTAACCCTAAGCCTTTATACCAAATTCTATTTTGGGAGTTTTTAAAGCCAAACCAGGCCTCGAGATTTATGGTTTTTATTAAATTTTGGGAGTAACCACGGGCCCAAGGCCATGAGCCAAGTCACAGGTCCAAGTCACGAAGAAGATCCACTGACAGGTGTCTTCATGAAGCTGCCCATAATAGTTTCATGTGATTTCAATCTGTCTATGTTATTTGAGCCAGGGGCACATAATTTTGTTGTTGTCCATATCTACAGGTCCAGTTACAAATTCAAAGTTCACAAGATGAATCTACATGACATGCAGCACATTAAAGCCACATACAAACGCTAAGATCCACATTTGAGGTTCTCTAAGCTTCTTATCAGCGGATCAAAACACATGTATCGAGACAATGGTCTAAAAGAACTTACAGCTCGCACCATGATTACTAAGGTTTCTCTTTAGCACCGAGGGACCATAAAAATTATGCATGACATTCTTTAGATTCAGAGTTATATGGTGTTTTGGTCTTTCATGTTTATCCTCCATATGTCTCTACCCTTCATCTCACCGTTCTATTTCTCTTAGTACATCTCCATGACCATCGGTTATGTCTTTACATACTCAAAACGTGTTAAACAAAATCATTCTCAAAATAAAATGCATAATGCAGAACAATTGCCATGTGTATTGCGTAGGTGGTCTAAGGATGAAGGTAGCTCGGGTTTCAACCTACAAATTGGTGAGGTGTCAATTCCAGGTACCTGATTATGTAGACGAAGAGTGTCAAGAATTTAGAATTTGCAGGTGTTCCAAGCATCTAGCCTGATCAACAAGAGGCAAGTATTGAGATAGGGGTTTCATTTTTGTGTGTTCAACATTTGTCACAAACAATGAATACTTGCAGCCGTCTACTGCTGCAAAGGCTCAAAAGTATTTTGACAATCCTGTTGTGCATGAAACGATGGTGAAGACATTATGCAAGTCAGCAATTGTGAAGGTCGAGAGTAGTTATGATGATGCAAAAGTCATGACAGAAGAGAAAAGATGTCAAAAAACCCATAAGAAGAGATCACAAAGGGTATTTTCAGGCATTAAGGAGGAAGAATCAGAGATAAAAATTATGCACAGGTGTCAAGTTGCTGCTCGATTTGTAAGATAGAGGTTATTAACTACTCATAAGATCACTAGCTAGCCACGTAACTATGAATCTGAGTATTGAGCACCAACATCAGTCCTTCATCCTACAAGTCAACACCTGTCATCAATACAAGCCACGGGTTAATATCTACCATAGGCCAAAGCTCAAGTCATGGTGAGGAAGTCACAAAGATTTTGAAAAGAAGAGTTTGTTATATGAAAAAAAATTGTTGTCGACCTGTTGTACAAAGATGTGCATTATAGGTGCTAAGGAGGTGTCATCTAATTGCCATGGTTTTTACTGCGCAGAGTATATGTAAGGCATCATGCCATGATGAAATTCCAAAGAATACAGAGGTCATGATTACTGTAAAGGTTGAGTTGTGTATGGGTATGGAAATGTTGGCAAGGGTTGTGTTGCAGCCATGAAGGTTGCTGGAGCTAAGGTCATTATTACAGAGATTGATCTTATTTGTTCCCTCCAAGCTGTTATGGAAGGTTTTCTTGTTCTCACCCTAGAAGATGTAGTTAGCTCTACTGATATCTTTGTGACAACCATTGGTTATAAGGATATATTTAAGTTGATCATATGAGGAAAATGAAGAACAATTCCATTGTTTGTAACATTGGTCAATTTGACAATGAGATTGATATGCAAGGCCTTGCAAGCTATTACTTGGAATCAACCATTGCCACATGCAGACACTCAGCTAGATATGAATTTGTAGAAAAGTAGTCATCCATCAACTCCTGTACATAATCATGAACATTTTCAGCATCTTCCATCTACTGTTGTGATTTAGGAACACCATTTACATCTTCATAAACAACAACAACAGAGGTCACATCAGTTTGAACAACAGACACCAAAACGACATCAAGGCATTTCACAATTACAGCAACAGTATCAAACTCACCAGCTAATGTATCTTTGAAAAGGCCTAGAGGATTTGTTCCTTGAAGAAAAGAAAACATTGCAACCAAACCCATCCATAACAGTCAGGCTTTCCTGCTATAATTAAAAATATGCAGAATGTGATGATGAATTTAATGAACATAAGTTCTGAAATCCAAGACTCACTTGAGAGAAGCTATAGTATGCCCGATGACATTGACGAGGATGAATTAATGGGTGAGCTAGATGCACTGCAAGATGACATGGGCTCAGAGACTTAAATTGATGGAGGATTCCAGCCCTGCACAAAGACGAGAAGCATCACCAAAAATACCTTGAACCTTCAACAAATCAACAAGGTATTTCAATTTTGCAATTTTGAAATTTTGGTGAAATCTAAATTTTTGGTGGTTTAGGAGAATAGGATGACTATTCACTAACCACTGAAAGCAGAGCTTTCAGTACTTAAATCACCCAGAAGTATTCTATGTTAACCACCGAAAGCCCGTCACTGCCAGAATGATCAAATTTTTGCACAGATCGAGGTTTTTCTGATCCAAATCATTTGAAAACACTCATGATGGATGGATGATGAATTATATATTTAGTTTCAAGATCCATTTTTGGTACATAAGGATTAGAAAGGGTAGCCAAGTTGATTTTGGCAGCTATTTTGGTGGAAACAGATTGGATTTTTTGCACATCTCAACAAATTCGAATTGTATCTCTTGAAAGAGTCATCACTCAGCCTTGGAAGGCTATTATGCACTACACAATGACTCTATAAGATATGAAGACCATGAAATCTAGGATGGAACTCATTTTTGGGGATCATTCCCAATCTTTTGCAAACTGAATTTTGACTTTCTATCTTTAGCATATTTGATCCATGCTTTTAGGATCTCAAAACTGTATTGTAAATCTATAAAGCTAAAGATAGAAGATGGACTAAGGGGTTCGACTTTGGAGACTTTTTTCATATTATGTACTCAAACTTCTCATTTTCATATTAAGTAATACAAGCTTCTTTTTCCATAACTTGTTCAAATTTCATCTTCTTATCTATTTTGTACTTGCACCTAGATATTATATTCATGCTATTATGCTTGTTTATGTCTGATAACTGTTATCTTATCATTGCATTCATAAGTTAAACTTTGCAAGTATTCCTGTGATTATTGTAATTGGCCATTCATATATGGTTTATATGTGATTCTATTGATATAATAATTATTTCTCCATACATCTCTTTATTTGTAAACTCTCTGAACATTTGTGGTTGAAAGCCTTGTCCATCTAAATGTGTTTATGCATGTTTTGAGTGAGAAATTATTTGGTCATCCGACTTGATCCAAACCCACACTTATTATTGAGAAAACAGTTACCAAAATATTAAGTTACCAGGCATCTCTGACTTACAACCGAGGAGAGTTTCCTGGAGTGATAACATTCCCCATGGGTTTTTGTGCAGTAACTTGATAGATTCTGACCATTTTTCATGTGACCATCAATGTATCCCTATGTTTCACTACTATCAAAACTGTCTCATCTCCTTATTTATGCGTAGGGGGTCACTGTGTATTTCCATGTTGTTGTGCTGTGGCCTGTGACACTATATGAATTTGTAATTTTTGTATATTTTCATGGACTTCTATGTGTTTGGCCATGATATCTTCTCTCTATTCTTCTGAAACACAGACCACCTCTTCCCCCTGTCCCGAACCTTGTTCTCCATGAAATTAGCATCATCCTCTGTCAAGGTGATGAATGGTTCCTCCTTGGTGTACTTCATATTTTTTTCATCTCCTCTAACTACATTGTCTTCATTTTTGTATGTGAGGGATGCACCCCACTCGTCATTTCTTGTTCCCTTTCCTCTCCAGCCTGAGATGTGTCCCCCTCTTTGGTATCCTATTGAATGTATTTCCTAGGCACCATTGTTGTCCTCCTTGGTCTCTTTGGCACTGTGCTACTTCCTGATGCTTGAGTGTGCATTGTATCCTTCTTAGTGTTATCAACTGGGTTGTTTGTCTTTGTTGAAGGAACTTCTTTGGCTTGCCCCTTAGGTTTGGTTGATTTCATTGTGGCTAGCCTTATTTCTAGTTTTTCTACTAGCATCTTCCACTACATTGGCTAGTCTTTGATTATCCAATCAATCTTTTCCCTTGTGATGGAGTATTGCATCTCCAACCAATCCTTATTTGGATATCTTGTGGCTTTGATCCACATGTGGTGCCTGGATTCCTTAAACCTAGCTATCCCTTAAATTTCTTGGACCACTTACATAGGAATTCACCACACATTGGCTATGCATTATTGTATCTCTTCTAGAAACATCACAAACATTGTGTTATTTTCCTACTGATTTTTATTATCCTTGTCCTGCTAGAGGGATTCATATCTTGCCGCGTAGCACTTCCCTTTCCTATCCAGAAAGGATGAAAATTTTGGCTCTTTCCATCCTGCCAAAGCTATGAGGATAATGAGCCAAGAATAATGGAACTTGGTTCGATTATCCTGTGCATATTTGCAATCAATCAAGAACTAGTTCAAGTGATATGGCACCCAACTGAACATTACTCCCTTCACACACAGCATGATGACTGTGATACTCCTGCTAGAGACTCTTCTTTTCTACACTTCCTTAGCAGCTTGCAATCCATGAGATTGTTGATGAAATTTTTCGCATTATCAATGATATATCTAAGAAAAATGCCCCTGTTTCCGCTGTTGGTACCAAATTGTGCCTTGACTAGCTCGACGATATCCTTCTCGCATGCTTTATTGTCCAATTATTCCTCTGGTTGTGCGTCCACTATGGGTAATCCCATAATTTTGGATATCAATTCCGCATTGAGTTGTACTGGCCTACCCATCCAAAGAATGTTGCCATGTACCTAGGCTATTAATTTTTTGACGCAAAGACCAACATTTTTATCGCACCCGAAGTGTAGTATGTCCAGGAGGTCCATTATCTCAAAGTTGTAGATCCCTTTTATCCACTGCACGGGGTCCATGATTGGTTTTCCTAGGGGTCCAATTTCCCCTGTGTTTGCTAAGTAGGTTTCCTCAGTCATGTGTGGAAATTTTGTTGCATCACGCACATCGTGGTCCAAGTACCTTAGTTTAGTTACTTTTCCAAGCATGTCCTCCACAATGACCACTGCATCTGGGAGGTAGGGAAGTGTAATTTTTGTAACATCTCGCACCTTTCTTTTCTTCTCGATGATAGATGAGATTACTTCTACTATTTTTGTGTCATCTTCTTCCCCCTCAGAGTTTGATTGGTTGGTGATGTCCTTTACCAACACCTCCTCTTTGTCATGGCCCTATTGTTGACCCTTCATTTCATTGGGTTTAGCCAGTGTTTCAAGATTAGGTTTTGTAATACCATTTAAGGTCCTAGAAATTTGCACTACTTCCCCTTGTGCCATTGTCGAAGTTCCCCCCTCAACGCTTGTCAGGCTGAGTGATTCTGTCTTGAAAATGGTGACATCTTCAAGATTGAAAAAATTATCGAGCTCCAACATCCTTTCCTTCCTCTGTTCGCCCTGTCGAGTAACCCATACGTACTTCCCTAGAGTGCCAAACTTTGGCGGTGTCATGTTATATTCGTTTTGAACACTTTATCTCTTATTCACACAATTATACCTAGGGCACACACTTGTATCTTGTTGTGTGATAAAAAATCACTAAGTGTCAAGCTAACACATTCTTTCCACACTTTATAGACCTGGTTGTTGGGCCCTTCATTTTTGGGATAAGGAATTGCACAAGTTTTGACTGAGTAGCAGTTGCACAAGCTTTAGAAAAAGTTGGATAGCATAGCAAGGAAGAGAAACATAAATCAGTTGTGAAATACAACACAATGCTAGCTAAGCAACAATGGTTGCAATAGAACAAGAAGGAATGCAAGATGATATGGAAGACACAACCTAGCTTATATATAAGGATGAACATGATCATAAAAGGGTTGGATTGTTATTGGTTGTTGTTAGTAGGTTGGCTAGCTATTGGTTCGGGTGGGCTGTGATTAAGTTCAGTTAGATATTTCCCTCTTGATGAGGTTGTTGTAAGCCAAAGTCAATTCAAGTCCTGAGTCTATAATGTAATTGGCCTATCTGTCTAAGAATTGGAGCTCTTTGACATGAGTCCAGATCCAAGAGTCTGTACAGAGAACTATTGTGTATTTCTGAGTATGTAACTAAAGAAAGATTCTGAAAATAATATGAAGAAGGACCTGGATTTTGAAAATATGATGTTTATCTATGTGTTTACTTATGCATTACAATACTTATTTATGGTTCATAAGTTCTACTTGATAGTTCTGTGTTTAAATGCTTGTTCTCAATGTAAGTAGGTTTGATTCTTGTACACATAAGATTAAGATCTGTTCATGTCTCCTGCGCAAGGTCATGATGAGTCCTGAAGGTTCTGTGGATCCTCCTAAGTATTTTCCTTACCCTTCCCTATCTATTTGTCTTAGCATTTCTTCGGGTGAGACTTCTTATCTTCAGAGGATATGAAAATGCCAATTCTCTAGACTACTCGATACCTTTTGTTGGTAACCTGAGAAGGACCTTGGTCTGATCAAACTTGCGCCAAAAAAATGGTTCCGTTGCTGGGACCTACATTAAAAGGGAACTTGTAGGGAGGATGATTCCATAGATCCATAGATCTAGTATTGACCAATGGTGGAAAAGAAACTATGATACCTTCATATTGAAAGAAGTGGAACTGAGGGGAAAATTAGTGGAAGATACTCGTGAAGCAGTCTTTTACTCAGAAAGATCGAGAAACTAGTACGAGATTTTCTAGGTTAAGTTTCTAGAATAAATTTTACACTGGATAAAGAGGCTCCAAGAAGCTCTAGAGTTCCAAGAATGAGTCAAGAGGATATGTGCTTGGGACACCAAAAATCTATCAGAAATTCATCGACTAGATTGTCCAGTCACGCAGGCGACTGATTTATGGGTCAATACCACATTAGAAGGATATATTATCACATTTGCAACTGAGAACCACCAATATTTTTCACACATAGAGGCAATTTTATAGAAACATGCAAGGGGAATACTGTTGAGAGAAATCCTCCAGTGGATTAAGGTTTTCTTGATGGAAGAGGGGATGTTGATTATGTCCCTGACTGAGATGGCAGTGTAAACACCCTCACTTTGGGTAGGGCGAGGCTGGGGTAGAGTCATTTATTGAGAGAGGGGAAGGGTTCTTTAATAAATGGGGGGGAAACAACAAGAAATGAACTCAAGAGACGAGCGATCCTTGAAGAGAGCTACCCTAGTTGAGAAGTGGTGGTGCGACAAGATCAAGAAAGCAGCAAGACAATTTGAGAAGTTGAGGAAAGAAGTTGGATCAGGAAAAGTGGAGGAGAGAAAGATGGAATATTTGTGGAAGATGAGAAGACAGGAAAGAGTGGCCAGTCAAAGATTAAGTGAGAGAGAAGCGTAGAGAGAAAGAAGTACCCAAGAGGTTGGACAAGAAGGAGAAGGTGTAGACATAAGAGGGGAAGCAACTGACATGAATCTTAAAGAAGAAAGAGAAGATCCAGTCCCTATAACAGGATAGATAGGGAATCCAGCCAAAAGGATCATTATAGTGGAGTAAAATGAGACCCCTTGGATCAAATAAAACCACCCCAAAGCCAATGGCACCAGCCCTGAATCACCCATACCCCAAGTGTATTCTATACAAGTGATAAGTTAGATACTACCTTCTCATGCTAGTTTTGTTCCAGTACAATTATTTAGTTAGTCACAACCAAGAAGTATGAGCACAGGGAGGATATTGGAATCCCCTGGTAGATCGCAAGCAGTACCATTAGGGTTTATCTTGATAAGAACAACAATATTAGAAATGGTTGGCCATGTGGGAGGTTTGATTTCCCGATACCCAGAATTTTGGGTTAAGGGAGATGAAGATGTTGAGAAACACTATTTTTTGTGTGAAGCAATCTGGGGATCCAAAGGGACTCCAAATGTGAATAAGTTGGTTGAGTTACAGACTACCTTGAGAGGTCATTCTCTCAAGTGATACATGAATATCATTGAGCCAGGGGTACCAGGAATGCAAGGTCAAGAGTTCACTCTTGGCCAAGTATAGAAAAGGTTCATAGCAGAATTCAAACTACCTCAATTAGAACAACATACTCTGTCTGAGTTGCATGAGATCCAACAACGGGAAGGCGAGTCAGCCTGGGAATACAACCAAAAGTTTAAAGATTCTATAGGGAGGTTGGCACATCCAATCCATGAGGAACATCAAATGGAATGGTACATTTAGGGATTGATTCCTCTGACTCAGATTCCACTAACACAACAATGAATAGCCACTTTCACAGAAGCCTTAGAAAAATTGATGAAGATTGAATCCATGGAGGGATACCCTGGGAGCTTGAGAGTGACCAGACCCCAAACAGATGCGAATCTGGAACAACTACAAAGGAAAATATCGATGCTTATAGAAAATATTGAATATCTAACGATACCCAGGCCAGGAGGACCACAGGTCTAGTGCACCGGATGTTATATAGAAGGACATTTGGTGAACGAATGTCCATGAATAAGGGGATTGGGACCTCCTCAGAATCTGATGGTACACCCACCAGGACCCATAGGAGGAGTTGTGCAAGTTTCTACAAACTTACCATTCCATAACCCCACCTCGTATCATGCTTTTCCAGGAGGCCAAATAACACCAGCAACTGAGTATTGTGAAATTTGTTGAATCCATGGGCATGGTCCAAGACAATGCCCCATTATGAAAAAATATTTGACAATACCATATACAGTACACTGTGAGTTCTATGCATATACGACATATACTAATAATCAATGTAGAGTGTTGGATGCACTTGCAGATAGGTTAGGCTGAACAACATTCAAGGTGAATGAAAACCCTCAAGGACCATGAAGAGGTCAAGGAGGTGGAGTCGGAGGAGACTTTAGAGGAGGAATAATTGGGGGAAGAGGACCAAGAAGATGTTATAACTGTGTTGAGAAAGGTCACGTGGCCATAGACTGTCCTCATCCAAGGCGAACATGGTGCTCTCACTGAAGAACCAATGGGCATGAAACTGAAGACTTCCCAAAATTAATTTCAAAATGGGAATATAGGGTACAACAATGAGGAACTAACCTCATCAGTTCAAAAATCAAGAGAGTTATTAAGGGACAATTTCCCAACCTTAAAATCGTTACTCGAGGAGGAGAAAAGACAGGAGCTGATGCTGATACTCTACCTCAGATCCAAAATGAAACACATAAAGAAGACAGGTATGACCCTCTAAAACAAAATTTGTTCTTTAAAGATTCCTTAGAAGTATTTTAGAATATGCCTATCACCGAGATGCGAGAGAAACCCCCACAACCTATTATTTATCCTAAGATGGTGCAAGTCCATGTTTCACCCCTTGCACCTAGAAACCCTGTAGTCATACCGAGACAACCTGAGCAACCTCAAAATGTATTTGATCTTTGGTTTCAATTTTTCTCTGACATTCTAGGGAATGATCAACTAACAAAAAAGTTTCACAATGAGCTATACCTAGTTTTAGGGAACAAGGAACCCCTAGAAGCAAGAGTAAGGGATAATATTCCTGAGAAGATTACTTAGAGA
Organism: Picea engelmannii; assembly: GCA_009831015.1. Lineage (NCBI taxonomy): Eukaryota > Viridiplantae > Streptophyta > Pinopsida > Pinales > Pinaceae > Picea > Picea engelmannii. The sequence continues at coordinate 58,848 of ML795044.1, read as the reverse complement.
GTGCAGAGAAGAAAAGTATGAATTGGAAAAGAATTTAGACTAGTAGCCCAGTTAGATGAATTTGAGATTAAGGATGTCATGTTGGATCTAGGATATGATTAAACATTCTTCCTAAGAAAACTTGGGAAGCCTTAGGAAAACCTAGGCTGACATATTCCCCAATTCAGTTAAGAATGGAAAGCTAATATTGTATATTCCTCATAGGAAGATTAGAAAATGTGGAAATAGATGTTGCAGGAGTAAAGATAGTGGATGACTTTGAATTCATTGAGATCATGGGAGATAAGGACCCTTACCCTACACTACTTGGCATTGATTGGGCCTATGACAACTATGAAAAAATTGACTTAAAGTAAGACACCATGACCTTTGAGGTTGATGGAATCAAGGTAGTTCAACTTTTGGATCCATATGTAGGACCCAGGTATATGGAGCCAATAGACAACAATATGGAGGGAGAAGAATTGGACCAGTTGTACACCATAACAACAGGAACAAGAGATGATTATATAAATCCTACTGATGATGGATCAGTAAGTTGGAGAAGCATACAGTCAGCAGATGAAGATTCAGAATCGGATTTTGACATTTGGAAACAAGGTTCGTAAGAAAGATTCTCAAGAAGATACGCAACTTTCAAAGTAACCAGATGGGTTGGGACCGAAGTTAGAGAAAACCCAGTATATGATGGCACATCAGAACTAAACAGTTTTGTGCTCATCATGGAAGAAAAGGTAGCATAAGATCAAAGAATCTCAGTACTAGATGTAGCTTTTCAAGACTCCTCTGCCAGATGGCGAGATAATCATAAAGCCTTACTTGAAACTTGGGACAATGTGAAGCAAGCTATCAAGTATAGGTTCCAAAATAAGGAGCAGCTAGAATCACAAATGCAAGGATCTCCAAGTTGCGCAACTTTTCAGTGGAGCATCGGATCCTAGAGTGCATATTGAACAGTGCATGACATAGTGGCAAGTTGTGGGAATACCTTCTCACTTCTAGGTTCAAGTATTTCCCCACTCTCTAGGTCAAATCCCAAAATATTGGTTTATACATGAGGAAACCAGAAGACAGACGAGTGACTGGCAAACACTGGAAACTCATTCACAGATGGATTTTCACATACTCATTCACAGATGGATTTTCAAGGTACCATCAAGAACAAAGAATTTATTTTCACAGATAATGCAAAATATCAAAGAATTTATTTTCACAGATAATGGTGATCAGAAATAAAACTTAGTAGTATGTGCCAAAAATAGCTAAGAACTTCAGACTAACCTTCACCTAGCCTCAACTAAGAAACCTATAGAATGTTATCAGATTAGCATGGATTCAGAAAGAATAGATGACTTAGAGGAATTGAGAAACCTGACTATCAAAGAGACAGAGGGGAACATAGAAATCCAGATCACCATACCCAGCTAGATTGATAGCTCCTACAATCACCCATTAAAATTGCGCAAAATCAATAGAGGGACCACAAAGTATCCCAAGATAGTTATGGTGGGAGACTACTAGGATGAGAAAACCAATCAAGAAATACAAATTTTGTTGCGAGAATATGCGGATTTGTTCACAAAGACATTTTTAGAATTAAAGGGAATCAAAGGAGTTATGGGAGAAATGAAAATTGAGTTGAAACTAGGGTCCAAGCCGGTGAGACATAGACCATATCGTCTTAACCCTAGAGTAAAAGAGAAGGTTAAGAAAGATATAGATAATATGTTGGAAGCAAGACTCATTTTTGCAGTAGAAGAAGCATAATGGGTCAACGCAATAGTTATTCAAAGAAGGAAAGGCATATAGGATATTAGAGTCTGTGTGGACTATAGAATCCTTAAATCTGCTTGTGTGCATGACCCTTTCCCAACACCCTTTACTGATGAGGTGCTAGAACAAGTTGCAGGGAAGGAAACATACTCATTCACAGATGGATTTTCAGGGTACCACCAAGTCAGGATCACCGAAGAGGAAAAAAAGAAGACCATAATCATAACAGAATGGGGATATTTTGCATACAATGTGATGCCATTTGGCTTAAAGAACGCCCTTGCACTTTTCTCCAGGATTGTAATAACAAATTTTAGAGAGTTCATTCACAAGTTTATAGAAGTCTATATGGATTATTTGACAATATATATCCTTCTCAAGGAACATGTAGCACTGCTACGACTAATGTTTGACAGATGCAGAGAATTGTAGATCTCATTGAATCTCAGAAAATGTATCTTTTGTGTGCCACATGGGAATTTGTTGGGCCACATAGTATTTCGAGAAGGAGTATTGATAGACCCAGCTAAATTTGTGTTCATTGTGAATATTCCACCACCTACGAGTGATAAACAGTTGTGCTCCATGCTGGACACACAGGTTACTATCACAGGTTCATCTGAAGATATTCCAACATTATTGCACCTCTACAAAACCTACTAAAAAAGACTGAAACATTCCAATGGACTCTAGAATGTGATAAAGCATTTGAGACACTCAAGGAGAAGCTCAAAAAAACACTGATTTTGATATTCCCAAATTGGGAGAATGAATTTCATGTCCATGTAGATTCTTCAGGAATTGCCTCGAGATATTTCTTAACACAACCTGGAGATGGATCTATGGATCATCCTATCTATTTTGCGAGTCGAAAGTTGTTGCAAGAAGAGAAAAACTACACAATGATAGAAAGGGAGGGCTTAGACATGATTTATGCTTTGCAGAAATTTAGACATTATTTGTTAGGTTCTCATTTCAAGTTCTTTACTGATCATTCGACATTGAAATATCTAGTTAACAAACCTGTGTTGGAAGGGAGAATTTGTAGATGGTTGCTGTTATTTCAGGAATTTTCCTTTGAATTTATCATTAAGCTGGGAAGATACAATGTAGGACCTGATCACCTGTCCATATTAGAGTCAGGGGAAAGTGGCGGAGCAATAGATGATCATCTCCCAGATGTAGAATTATTTCGAGTTGAGGCCATACCAGAGTACCTGGAGGACATAGAAGTCTTCTTAAGTACAAGTCTTACCCAGAAACATATTCCACAACCCAAAAACACCACATGGTTACTAGGGCAACAGATTACCAACTGATTTTCAGACAATTGTATAAACAGGATAGTATCCTCAGAAGATGTGTCCTGGATCATGAAAGACAGGATATACTGTGGGAGTGCCACAGTGGAGTTGCGGGAGGTCACATAAGAGGAAAGGCCACTGCACAAAAATTTCTACAAGCCGGACTTTGGTGGGAAACACTCTTCAAGGATTCAAAGGTATACGTTAGATCATGTGATGTTTGTCAATGAGTGGGTAAGGTGTCATAACAAGATGAATTACCACTGCAACCAGTTCAATCTCTACAAGAATTTGAGAAATGGGCAGTTGACTTCATTAGACATTTCAACCCCAAAACCAGGCATTCAAAGGCTAGGTACATCATCACTGCAACTGAATACCTTATGCATTGGGTTGAAGAAGTTGATGTTCGAGATTGTTCGACCAATACTACTGCCAGGTTCATCTTTGAGAATATTATCACTCATTTTGGATGTCCTAGGAGCCTAACCAGTGATCAGGGAACTCATTTCATTAGCATCACTATAGAAAATCTTACAGCAAAGTTCCTCATTAAACATCACAAAAGCAACCCCTACCACCCATAGGCCAATGGAATAGTAGAAGCATTCAACAAGATTCTGGAAAGAGGGTTGACAAATATTTGTTGGGAAAATCGGGAAGATTGGGATGACAGAGTCCCAACAATACTATGGGCTTACAAGGAAACCACAAAGAAACTCGACAGGTACACACTGTTCCATCTAGTTTATGGGAAAGAGTTTGTGGTGCCTGTAAAATTCATCAATTCAAGTTTGCATATTTCACAGATCACACATATGTCAGAGGAGGATTTAGTTGCGTAGAGACTTGTGCAATTATAAGGACTCGAGAAGACTAGATTTCTAGCAGAATTCCATCAGTCATTTGAAAACGTAAGATAAAAAGATTGGCATGACAGGCAGATTAAGACCAAGCTATTTATGAAAGGAGACAAGGTTCTACTCTACGATATTTAGTACTAGAAGCATCCTGGAAAGTTCTGCATGCATTGGTTGGGACCATTTATAATTGCGGATATCCAACCCTCAAGAGCAGTCAGACTCATGCAACTGGATGGTATGTTGTGACCAGGATGGGTGAATGACACTCGCCTGAAGCCCTATATGTCTCAAAAATGAAGAAAGGGGATTGTTTCTCTAGTCCGAAGGAGCATGTATAATAGTTAGATTTGCATTTTCTAAAAATTTTGTAAATTCAGTTAATAAAGTTGATGTGCACAGTGTTGCGCCAAGACACATAGTTCATTTTTTGTTTAAGTGTTGTTTGATACAAAACTAATGAATCAGCAGTGCAGGATCCAAAGCATAAGAGAATCCATTAATGGCATTCATTGATATGATGGGGACCCCCTTTGTGGTCATAGGGAGAACAAATCCAAATACGATCTGAGTCCATGAGCCATAGGAACCCGATCTAGTCATAACCTTTATTTCCTTTACGGTACTCCATCTGAATTTAGTTAATCCATAAAGCCACGATACGAAAATATTCCATTGGAGTTCATGCTGGGATTCCCACCCATCAAACGAAAAGGTCCGAAACTAACCATGTCCCTATTCCACTCACGAAAGTAAATGCCAGAATCGCTCGATAGGATTTACCTCATTAAACTGTCCCATCTGACAACTCAAATCTAGTTGCATCCATATGGTCGTGATGAACAATAGTTATTGCTAAAATTTCTCTCTAAGCCAAGTATAAGGCTCTAAGAACTCACCAAGAACGCATCATTTTCAAAGAACATATCCATTTCCGAATTCCATAGAGCAAACCAGCCTGTACAATTGTGAAACTTGTAGTCTTGGCCCCAGTCCTTAGCCTGCCGCATAAGTTGTGATAACTCATAATCCACAATGCCGAAATACACAACAATCTGAAGCACCATGTCTAAATATGTGGTACCAGATGAGCCCTATGACCCCCAAGTTGAGGTTGTGGGCGATCTCAAAGGGAAGGTGGAGGATGTTAAGCTCCTCGATCTTGAGCTAAAAGATCTAGTTTTTTTCCCCCAGATGAACATAGATGTATTTTGGGAGATGGCTCCAGACATGTTCGGAGGCATGCAATTCGTGCCAAGACCATAATTTTTCAACTTATTCAATTCGACCATCATGAACCTTAGAGACCTACCAGTATTCGGTGCCACCGGTGAGGTTGCACGGTGCACACAATTTCTGATAAGTAGGGTTAATGACATAAGTCTCTGGTTGGATAAGTAGTATCCAATCCATCCTGAAGATATCCATTAGCTTACAGAACTATCTTTCGAAGGAGAAGATGGGTCAAAAGGATTCAAGGGTCTTGGTAAGCATGACAAAAACAAAGGAGAGCTCAGCTTGTATGAAAATTTCAACACAAAGAGAAGGGGGGGGGGGACGCACAACAGTAATCGACCCCATATTATCAGAGATAGTCTGGACTAGTTGTTACATCATAGCCAACAAGGTTATGAGATCATACTACAAGGGAGAATGCATGCTAGATGCATTATCAGTAGTATACTTTTGCGCCAATGGAGCTGTGTTCAATTGGTGTAGTTACCTACTGGAGGAACTACTAGTGGCATGCGAGGAAGAGCAGGAGAAGGAAGGAACCTTCACCTACATATATTTGTTGCTGGCATTCACAATGTTCAAATGGAATTTTCCTATGGGAAGGAAGTTGATGCTACCAGACAAGGGGCACATGGCGAGGATGTTCGATCCCTAGCAATCCAGGTCGGACTCAGAGAATGCAACCTTCAACACCAAAACATTTTCTAAGTGGTACAACGGCCTGATAGATGCAAAATAAAGGCTTAATATTCCACAGGAGCTCCTCAACTACAATACAAGAAACATTTCCTTCAGCATGAACTAGCACCATACGTTTGTATGGATGAGACATGTTAGCAGGGAATATTTCCATACAAATATGTTGTCGTTCTATCTGGATGAGGAGGCCTTTGAAAAACAAGTAATGTCATGGCCATGATTCAAATGCAACCCGCCCAAGTCAGGGATGCACTATATTCTTCCTGCAGAGGTGCTGAAGAAGAAAGACAAAGAAGTAGGGGAAGGAATAAGCTCAAGCTCAAAGCCACAAAAGAAATAAGCTTCAACACAATCAAACTCTAAAGAGGAAGATGACATGCAACCATTGGAGCGTACAAAAAGAATGCCATTGGTCATCCGTCGGCTTCCAGCTAATGCCATGTTGTTAGGTGAGAACATCAACTAGATCCTGAGTGTTGTGTTTGTTAACGAAACAATGTTGAAGAATCCCAGAACCGGGGTTTCTTCGAATAAACATATGAACCCCCAACCCCTTGCATTATCTATCCCCCGCACTCACTCAATGTTCAAAGAAATCCCCATCATCCATAGTCAATATGACCTTGATTTTTAAAAATTTCCATACACATTCTTCACTGAGCACCCTTCATCATCACCACAACCCCAACTACCAAACCCAGAAACCACAAGTCCACCCCAGACCACAGACCTAGAGTCGATGCAACTCGATCAGCCAGAGAAAGTGGAGCGGGAAATCCCATAAATAAACCAAGATTTTCCTAAGCCAAGATCAGAAGGTTCTGGTCCAAACCCTAAAATAATAGTGTAAAACATGAAGATAATTGGTCTGAACCCAGAAAACCAAGAACAACAAACTAAGCCTTCGGTACAAGGAAAAGACACCCAAACTGTGGAGAAGATGCAAGCCCAAAGAAACCAACAAATCCCCTCACCAACCAAAGGTGAGGGTGCCCAGGAAAGAACAACGTAGGAAGCATATGAAACAAAAGAGAAGGAGATTCTAGAGGCTCAGAAGGAACCATAATCAATACCTAGGTAGAGTGTGACATCCATGCACTAACAGATGGAGCGGGTTCTCGAAAACCCTTAGAAATGCGCAGAATTGATGCAACTATGCATAGCCATAACATAGGTTATGATTCTCTTAACTTCAACACTAAGGTTGAGGATTGTGCAAGGACCATCAACATAGGAGGAGGTAGAGACATGCTCAGAGCATTCAATGACCAATGGACTTCCACTATAGATATGAGAACCTAGAGACACAACCTTTTATTCCATTGACTTGGTACAATGGCCAATGATGCACTTATTTGGACTAATCAGAGCATCAACTGATCAACTCAAGAAAATTCTCTAGCAATATGAGAGGTCTATTGAGGTCACAAGGGAGGAAGGGAGGAATCATTCCTTGTGCAATCATCAAGAAAGTAGGAAGAACAAGCCAAGGCCCATATTGAGTATAGAATGGAAAGAGTGTAAGAAAGGCTTGCTGAAGCTTGGCCAGAGATTCGCAAGGCTGCTCCCCAACTGTTTGAAGCCAATGATGAAGGCAAGCCAAAGCATCAGATTGAGTTTCTACAAGGATCATGGACACAAATCGCCACTCGCACTGAGCATATGGAAGCACAATTAAAATAGACTCAGCAAGAAGCAGAGCAGTAGCCTCAGAATATGCAAGAGCAGATGCAGAAGATAGTACTGCAAGGAAAAAATTCCAGAGAAGAACTACACAAGCACACAACATAATGCACAAAGATTTTCAGGGAAGTCAATGATTGGATAGGCATCATCGATCGATGCAACCAGGTCTTGGAGGATGTGTGCACAAAGATCCAGGTGTTGAATGAATAAGTTGTGGCCAGGATGGATCCGATGGAGCAACAATAGAAGTTCGACCAAATCTAATAGGCGAATAATGAACTGAATTCCCTCTTTGAGGCACAGTCTATAGCAAAGAAAGAGCTTCGTAACTTCTGACTTGTCATTCAGACATCATACATGTAGATGCATAAATTTGATGCAACAATATATTCCGAGTGGAACTTGTTGGTAGCGTCCAAGCCAAAGGGGTGTAGTAAAGAGGAGACCCAACAGTTTATTGCAGAGGCATCACTCCTCTCCATGAAGTGGTAGGATAAAGTTGGAAACTTTCAAGGAGTGAAGGAGAAAGCCTTAGAGTTGGTCCCATAGTTGGGCCCTTCATTTGAAGAGGCAAAAGAAGATAAAGCACAAACAAAAGAGAAGAAGGAAGAATAAAAGGAGTACATGGGAAAACAACATATGCTCCTAGAATCTGCGAAAGAACCAAGCACTTGACTCGAGGGTGAGTCAAGGGTTGTGGTCAGAGCATGTTGGTCCCTTCATTTTTGGGATAAGGAATCACACAATTTTTGACTGAGCATGAGTTGTGCAAGATTCAGAAGAAGCTAGATAACAAAGCAAGGAAGAGAAACATAAATCAGTTGAAAAATACAGTGCAATGCCAGCTAAGCAACAACGATTGCAACATAACAAGAAAGCATGCAAGCCGAGACGAAAGACACAACCTAGCTTATATATAAGGATGCACATGATTGTAAAAGGGTTGGGTTGTTGTTGGATTTTGTTAGTAGGTTGTTTAGCTATTGGTTCGACTGGGCTATGATTAAGTTCAGTTCGATCTTTCCCTCTTGATGAGGTTGTTGTAAGTCGAAGTCAAGTCAATTATTGAGTCTGTAATGTAATTGACCTATATGTCTGAGAATTGGAGCTCTGTGACATGAGTTGTTGGCCCTTGACTAGGTTTTGTGGAAACGTTGGTCATGTTTGACCAATTTTGGGGAGTTCGATAGGTTAATCGAAGATGAAGTGCCAAGCGAAGCGGAGATCAGGGGATCTCACCCCCTTTTGCAGGATTTTTGGGTTTAGGGTATATGTAACAGGTATGGAATGTAAGCCCCATGGGTCTTAACCATGCTTAGGCCCCTTTTGTAATGTATAAATATATATCTAGGATATGTAAGAAACACACTAGATCTAAGAGGTATGAGGTGATAAGTGTTGTATTGTGCTAAGTGCAAGTGATGTAAGTGTTTGGATCTATGTGATTGAGTTATCTCTGTGCATATTGTGTATTGAGAACTTGTAGGGATAAGTGCAATTGATTGTAAGAAAGGATTTGTGCTGTGCCAAGATCTGGGAAGGAGGATTTGGCGAGGTGCGCACATATCTCTTGTCCTATGCAGAGTTGGTTTTGAGGCTCTGTGCATGTAAGGATATTGACAGAAGATAATAAATAAGATGAAGAGTTGGTGGACGCAGCCCCACGCTGGGGGTGAATCACATATATCCGGTGTTACGGTTGATTTGTGTGATTTATGAGATTTATGTTTAGTGTTGTCATATTTATTTATGTTAGATGCATCTAATATAGTAGGTTAGTGTTTAGTAATGTGAATTAATTCTATATCTTCTCTACTTATATGTGCTAAGTGCTTAGGTGTGTTATATCTTGTTGAATATTACATTGTTATATAATTAGGGTTTTACTTGTGATGTGAATAAGGGTTAAATGTTAATGAATGTTAACTGCTAAGTGCTCTGTTAAGTATTATAATCACAGATTTGTGTCCCAACTATGTTGCAGACACTTGAGTCCTACAACCCCCCCTACCTCTACCTCGAGTGAGACTTCATCTGCTTTGTAGGTGTTGCTGAAAGGGTCGGTAGTTAGGGTTTTTTTGTTGTGTTGTTGTAGTGTTGAAACCTGGGTCTTCCCCTATGCAAACAAATGGTTTCATTCCCAGGACCTGAAACTCTGATTGCTGGGAACTAAAGAAAAGAGAAAACTCAGTGCATAGATATGTTGCTATAGAGCGCAGTACTCTACTTGACTTGTGAAGCTTCGTGCTAAGAAAATAAGTCCGATCTAAAGAAAAGAGGTAAGATATTAAAGATTTGTGCTTTGATAAAGGCAAGATAAGTGGAAATTTTTTCTTCGAAAGAATGGATCTAGGTATGTTTGATAGATTTGGTCCTAGTCTGAAAACTAGGGCATAACTCTAAGAAAGAAGATATGATATGAATAGATCAGATAGAAATAGTGAAAGATATGTTATTCCTATGCATAGAAAGAATTGTTGGACTAACAAGTGGATGCAGGATCCTAGAAGGAATTTTTTGCAGATCCATCATTGTGATCCTAGTGTGCAGTACAGGAAAGGTTGGGGATCATTTAAGAGAAAGAGAGGATTGACTCTTTGTTATAGTTGTAGAATATTGAGACATCTTGCTAAGAAATTCCCTGGTAGAATTCTTATTTGCCTTTGTTGTAAAGCTATTGAACATGAAGTTTTGGATTTCCCTAGAATGATCGCTAAAGTTGAAAAGATGAATATGAGACAAGAAAACCCTGAGGAAAGCCAAGAGGCTAAGAATATGCTAAAAAAATAGAAAGAATCAGAGGCTATATTATTGCAGATGAAAGAAACACCAAATGATCACAAAAATACCAGTTTATCAAAGATCTTAAAAGAGAAAGAGTGCATAGAAGAAAGAATAGGAGACTTTGACATAGAATATGTATTGGATGTAGAAACATAGGTGAACATTATGACAGAAAGTACTTGGGAAATCTTAGGAAATCCTGTTATGGTTTCTTCACTGGGAGGAATAGGATTGTTTAAAGGAAAGATGATAAGTCTATGTGGAAGACTTACCCATGTACCTATGATTTCTCATGGATCATCGACATAAGAAGAATTCGAGGTCATTAAGTTTGTTGAGAAAAAATACCCCCTTTCACTTTTTTTAGGAAGGAGTTGGATTGAGAAAGATCAGATCTGAAGGAAAGAAGAAGAGGAATCTCTAGAACAAAAAAAATAAAAATTAAGGGATTTCATGGCTAGGAGAATAACGCGCTTACTAGAAGAACAGGATGACAAGTCGAATAAAGTGAGGGCCAGAGACTTAGCTATCGAAGTTGAAAGAACACAAGAAGACTTAGAGAACTTATCCATACAGTACAGTAGATCATCTACTCTAGAAAAAGTAAGAGAAAAAGTATTACCCTCGAACTCTATGAAAGACCCTCAATAGTGTGAAGTTACTATGCTAAGAGGAGACAAGAGAAAGAATGGAAATAGGAATCCAAAGATGTAGATCAGAGGAAAGAAATATAGAAAACTCAGTAAGAAGAAAGTAAAGCTAGAAAAATTGCAAGAGGTTCCATAGAGGACTTCGCACAAGGAAGGCTTGCAGAACTTCAACCTCATTAGAATAGCAGAGTAGCGCAGATTGGCACTTCATCAGGGTGGAGCAATATGACCTTTGGAGCCATCCTGGTCATTAGAATGATGCTCCAAAGAGACTAGAAACACAGTTATTGCCATAACGTTCACCATTGGATCGTTGGGACCACGCCATAACAGATGGAATTGCATTGATTGAGGCGTTCCTACCCGTTTGAAGAATCTGTTACAATGTTATCTATTTAACCTGTTGAATGTCTTATCGTGGACACTTTTTCCAATTGTGATTATTCGATCCCACAGAGAGTTGACTATTACCGCACTATTCTTATTGAGAACTCGCCATCCATTATGCTACCTTGATTATTTTTTCATGGACCTGAGATATCAGATCTCGAGCATGTATGTCGGGTGACTTTAGTGCAGTAGAGAAATCTTTCAAAGAGATTCTCATAGACCTCATGGCTGAGAAGGTCATGTCCGTAAGAGCACAAGCTTCATCGACAAGAGGAATGAAATCATCCCCATCGAATGCACATCAATCTGGGCCCTCTCGAACTGTGACAGAGAAATGAACCAAGCATTGTGATGACTTGGTGAATGCGAATCTCATCCCATCAATCCTTCCCGACTACATCTCACCTCTGGCTGGTGTGGTGAGTTGTGACAGTGTCCCAATGGACTTTGACTACACATTGATCACTGCATACCTCCCGAAGGGGATATGCGTAGTAGGACCATAGTTGGAGACGATTTTGATGCTTAATATCAGTGACTTCAACTTGGGAGATCAAAAAAACTATGGAAGGCTTGCACCACACAAGCATTTGACCAAGAAAATGGGGAAGAAGTCCAATATAATCCCCCAACTATGGACCATGGACATCGTAATATTGACCATCCTCAATGTAATGAAGTTACCACACTTAGGTAGACATCAGGAGGTTAACACATGTGTTAAACTCCTGTTGTCATGCTTCCATGGAGGTTATCTATGGTTGGACAGGAACATCATAGTAGATTCGATGCTGACCCACCGGATCACCGGATTGAGCATGCAAGGACTAGACCCATAGGACGTTTACCCAGGGAAGGCTGTAGATCGCACCCTAGAACAAAAAATAAAAGACACCTATGGCGATGTGGAGAAGAGGAAATGGGGCTATAAGGTAGCCTCCATCCAGAATCGTGCAGTGTGCCTATCATTCTAGTTGATCATTGGTAAGATCGTCAGGAACAATAGGCCAACGCAGGTCATGGGGTTTGTCGCCGACCTTGGAAGAAAATGTGTTGAAGGGTTGCAAATGAACTGGGCGAGCTACCTCATCAACCAGTCAGAGAAATAATTTTGCGAAGCTTAGGATCAGGGATGGATCAGGGCTATGAGTTTCATTTCAGTTGGTTATTGATTCTCATTTCCTTCATTTCTTTGGATATGACGAAAGTAGCGACCTTCCCTTAAATTGAGTAGTCTAAACTACTATCTATGAATTTCACTACGCTATGGTATTCGAAAGACATGGAAAAGAAATGGAAAACAAACATGGTGTTCCACACCTATTATCTGTAGCTAAAGAGGACCATTGAATCTTTCCCTTGCATGATGTCGAATACACTACATCGATTCAGGCCATTCACGAAGTTCTGCGTAGATAGGCACTTCATCTATATCACTGTGCATGGAGACGAACACAAAGAAGAGCTCTAGTCCTATTACAAACTCACATAGGAGGAAATGGAAGAAATAACCAAGGAATGGCCTGCAGAGTTCCTTGTACCAGTTGACTAGGAAGACCTCTTTGACCCTGAGCTCATCGGAATCCCTATGGTCACTTGCGAATAATATGATGCACCCAACAATAGCAGGAAGAAAAATAAGGAAGAGGTACAAGAATTGAGTAGCGCATCAAAGGAAACTACACTAGATTCAACTGAAGGGGGAGGAGGTGACGAAGTAGACAAATAAGAGGATGAAGGGGAAGAAGACAAGCAGAAGAAGGGAGAAGTAACATCACCTAAAGATCCCCTGACAGAGACAAAAACATCCAATAAAAGAAAGGGTTCCCTGATGAATCCTTCATCGTGAAAGAAGTCAAAAGCCAATAAACCTCCATTCCACATTGTTCTCACAGTGTATGACATTGACCTTATCTTTTTTGTTGTATCAGATACCTTAGAGGACATCTTGCAGTGAAACGAAGCCAAACATGAGACAATGTTTGATAGGATTGAGGTAGATCTCAAAGGGGTACAACAGGCTTTTTATTCGATCCGCACAGTGCCTACTGTGCCATTGTCAGTAGGGGACATAGAAGTAGGAGATGAGCCTTCCCAGCTACGTAGACTAGCAAACTCGACAGAGGCTCACCTTTGTCGTTTCCAGGAGGAAAAAGAATAGGACAAAGAGGCCCTGAAGAAAGCAAAGGAGGAAACCATAGATCAACGTCGGGTTGCGCAAAAATAAAAAGATGAGTTCCAAGCAAATTTTGTAGAGGATAAAGTGCAGATCCATAAGGATAAAGAATAAATTCTTGTGGAGAAGATGGGAGTTAAAGAATAAGTCATTGGAGCACTTCACTTTGTGACGAGCCTAGCACAGATGGAAGAATAAACCTCTGAGAGCCAGGTGGGGAATCTCGTTGAATCCATTCAGCAAATCCATGCATGAATAAATGAACTGAAACTACAAGCCATGCCAAAAACTCCGCAGGAAGTGTGAGATTAGAGAGAGGAAACTTGCAGGAGCGTAGTCGAAAGAATCAAGGCATTGACCTTGGAATGCAGACAACTCAACAATCAATGTGCATAGACCTACGATCACCTTGTAGAGGACCCTGAACTAAGGACATTGGAGTCACATATCCAGGAGGAAAAGAAACATGAAGCAATAGTGCAAGCACAGTTGAAGCTAGTGTCACCGGTTGAGAGGATGAAAAGGTCATAGGAACAATGCATGGTTTATCAACAACTCCATTCCATCCAAATTAAAGTCATGGAAGTGACCCAGAGGATCCAACCAATATAGGATGAATCTTGCACACTTTTTGAGGAGATTGAAGGACAAGGTGCACAACTAGAACAAGTAGTCACCACAGTAGAACAACGCTTGGAAGGACCAGTGACTGAGAAATTTATTCAAGAGTTCATTGAGTAGGAGGATCTGGTGAAGCAACAGGTCAAGGTATCTCAAGCCAAGCTCAAGGCCTTCAAGGCAGAGTTTCCCATATTAGAGTGACTCGAGATGAGTCACAGGTGAGTGTTAGGGGGTTGTTGGCCCTTGACCAGGTTTTTTGGAAACCCTAGTCATGTTTGACCAATTTTGGGGACTTCAACAGGCTAGTCAAAGATGGAGCACCAGGCGAAGCGGATATCACTGGATCTCACCCCATTTTGTGGGATTTTTGGGTTTAGGGTATATGTAATAGGTATGGGATGTCAGCCCATGGGTCTTACCCATGCTTAGGCCCCTTTTGTAATGTATAAATAGATATCTAGGTGATGTAAGAAACACACTAGATCTAAGAGGTATGCGGTGCTAACTATTGTATTATGCTAAGTGCAAGTGATATAAGAGGTTGGATCTATGTGATTGAGTAAACTCTGTGCATATTGTGTATTGAGAACTTGCAGGGCTAAATGAAAGTGATTGTAAGAAAGGCTCTGTGCTATTCCAATCTCAGGGAAGAAGGATCTGGCGAGGTGCATGCAGATATCTTGTCCTATGTAGAGTTGGTTTTGAGGCTCTGTGCATGTAAGTATATTGAGAAAAGATAATAAAAAAGATGAAGAGTTGGTGGACGTAGCCCCACGCTGGGGGTGAACCACGTATATCCTGTGTTATGGTTTCTTTGTGTGATTGATGTGATTTATGCTTAGTGTTGTCATATTTATGTATGTTAGATGCATCTGATATAGTAGCTTAGTGTTTAGTAATATGAATGAATGTGATCTGCTCTATTTCTATGTGCTAAGTGCTTAGGTGTGTTAGATCTTGTTGAATACTGCATTGTTATGTAATTAGGGTTTTACTTGCGATGTGAATAAGGGTTAAATGCTAATGAATGTTAACTACTAAGTGCTATGTTAAGTATTTTAATCACAGATTTGTGTCCTAACTAGGTTGCAGGCACTTGCGTCCTGCAACCCACCCTGCCTCTACCTCGGGTGAGACTTCATCTACTTCACAGGTATTGTCGAAAGGGTCGGTAGTTAGGATTTTTTTGGTGCATTGTTATAGTGTTGAACCCTGGGTCTGCCCTTATGCCAAAATGATTCCAGAGACAAGAGTTTGTACAGAGAACTATTGTGTATTTATGAGTCTGTAATTAAAGACAAATTCTGAAGATAATATGAAGAAAGACCTGAATTTTCAAAATATGATGTGTCTCTGCATGTTTACTTATTTATTACACTACTTATTTATGGTTGATAAGTTCTACTTGAAGGTTCTGTATTTAAATTCTTGTTCACAATGTAAGTAGGTTTGATTCTTGCACACATAAGATTCAGATCTGTTCATGTATCCTGTGCAAGGTCGGGATGAGTCCTGAAGGTTCTATGGATCCTCCTAAGTCTTTTCCTTACCCTTCCCTATCTATTTGTCTCAACAGTGCTTCGGTGAGACTTCTTCTCTTTGGAGGAGATGAAAATGCCAATGCTCTAGACTACTCGGTACCTTTTGTTGGTAACCTGAGAAGGACTCTGGTCTGATCAAACTTGCACCAACACCGGTCATAATTGTTTTTCACTTTT
This sequence comes from Picea engelmannii, assembly GCA_009831015.1. Classification (NCBI taxonomy): domain Eukaryota; kingdom Viridiplantae; phylum Streptophyta; class Pinopsida; order Pinales; family Pinaceae; genus Picea; species Picea engelmannii. The sequence goes on along the minus strand of ML795044.1, from coordinate 42,951 downwards.
TCCATGCATTTGCGCCGCATGCAATTTTTACTGTGTGTTGTCTTTCTATGTTGTCACAATAATTATTTCGCACTAATTTTTTTCCCACTTTCATATTGTTCAACGAACCTCTGCCTCTTTTTGTATTTTTTTATTCCTTTTTCTTCTTTTTCTACTTTTTAATTTCATTTTATTAGTTTTCTTTCCTAATATCTACTATAGTACAGTATATACATGACTTTCTTTTTGCATTGTAACTTTTTAAGAGTTAGTAGGTCGACTGTCCCTATATAGTTTCAGTCAACTATTGTTGACTATTCCTTTCAGTTCATTTCCTCCCAAATACTTTAGATGTACATATCCTCCATCTATGATAATTTTTACTTCATATGGTCCTAGCCAATGCATTTTGAACTTACCAGGGTGTTGCAAAAAATTGTTCTCATAGAGAAGAACTAGGTCTCCCTCCTTAAAGCTCTTCTTTTTAATGTGTCTTTCATGCCAATATTTTTCCCTTGCTTTATGTACTTCCTGGTGAAATCCTGCCATAATCCTATCTTCTTCCATTTCCATCAGTTGTCTTAACCTCTCCTGTGCTGCGCCTCTTTCTGACATATTGGTAATTGCTGCTACGCACAGACTGGGTACCAAAAATTCTAATGGAACCACTACTTCCTTTCCATACACAAATTTGAATTGTGTCTATCCTGTCAAATTTTTGCATGTGTTCCTGTATTCCCATAGTACTGATTGTATTTTCAAGTCCCAATAATCCATGTTAACATTGCATATCTTAGTCAAAGAATTTTCCAAAATCTTATTAAAATCTTCTACTATCCCATTTTCCTGAGGATGATATGGTGTACTCTTCTGGTGATAGACTTCAAACTCCTCATTCATAACCTTGTTGGTATTATTAACAAAATGAGTGCCTTGGTCACTCATCAAAATCCCGGGACATCCAAATTTGGTGATCACTTTCTCAATAAGAAGTGCATTGTTGTTTCTTCACTATAATCTTTGACTGGTGTTGTTTATTCCCGCCTATTTAAGTATTCGGCCACAGTAATGATATATCTAGCTCTTGACCTTATTTTTGGTGGATTAATATGTCCGACAATTTTTTTTTCCCATTTTTCAAATACATGCAGAGTTACTTGTGGTCTTAGTGGAATCTCATCCCTTCTGTTGGGTTTTCCAACTCTTTGATAGACATCACAGTTCTTGAAATATTCCTTGGCATCTTTATGAACTGTTGGCCACCATAATATTACGTGAAATACCTTCTGCATGGTATATTTTCCTACATAGTGTCCTCCAACTAGACCTTCACGATCTTCTGTTAAAACCGTGGGACGTTCATGTTCCAATACACACCTTCTTAAAATTCTATCTGCACCCATATTGTATAAATGACCTGCAATGAGTTGATAGTCTGTAGCTCTGACTCCCAGGTTTTTCTTCTGTTAAGTACCAAAGTATTATGGCGCAACTCCTATACTTAAGTATTCAATAATATCAATGAAGTATTCATCAACTACCTATAATGAAAATAAATGTGCATCAGGGAAGTTTCCTTCCAAGTCAGTAGGTTCTTCTCCATTGGTTACCCTTGATAGGTGATCTAGTCCTGCATTCAACTTCCCTAGTTTGACTATTACTTCAAAATTGAATTCTTGGAATAATAAAAACCATATGCAGATCCTCCCCTGCAACACTGGCTTGTTAACTAGATATTTGAGGGAAGAAGATCTTTGAACATTTTAAAGTGTTTACCCAACAAATAATGCCTAAATTTCTAAAGTGCATATACCATTTCTAGGCCTTCTCTTTCTGTGGTATTGTAGTTCTGCTCCGATTATAAAAAATTCCTTCTTGTGAAGGCTATAGTATGGTATAAGTTGCCTCCTCCTGGATGGGATAGAATTTCTCCAAGTTCTATGGATGATGCATCTACATGCACATAAATGTATTTTCCCAATATGGAAATACTAATATAGGTGCAATCACCATATTTTCCTTTAAAGTGTCCAATCCTTTATAAAAATACTCATTCCACTTAAATCTGGTGTCCTTCTTTAACAATTTTTCCATTGGTTCAGTAATTTGTGCATACCCATTCATAAACTTCCTGTAGTAGCATGTATGTTCCAGTGTTTCTCTTAACTGGTGCACTGATTTTGCTGGTGGTAAATTCACAATGACTTCAATCTTAGCAGGGCCAACTAGTAAACCCTATTTACACACTATATGTCAAAACAATATCCCAAAAGGTGTACCAAAAATACATTTCTTGATGTTTAATGATATCTGAGATTGCTTGCATATTTCCAACATTAGTCTTAAAACTTCTACATGGTCTTTCAAAAGACTATACACAGTCAATTCATCCAAATATACTTCTAGACACTCATGTATGAATTCCTTAAAAGTAGCTATGACTACCCTTGAAAAGATAATTGGTGCATTCTTCAATACAAAGGGCATTACTGTATATTGGTAGGATCCCCATTCCATAGAAAAATTAGTCTTGTACCTGTCCTCTGGAGCTATTTTGATTTGATGGTATCTTGAGAATCCATCTGTGAATGAATATGCTTTGTGGCCTCCAAAATTCTCCAATACCTCATCTGTAAAAGGGGTAGGGAAAGGGTCATGTAAGCAAACATAATTGGGTTTCTTCAAATATACACAAATCCTTATCCCCCCTTGCTTCTTTCCTAGACTACCATGGGGCTGATCCATTCAGATTCCTCTACTGGTTCTACAATGCCAACTTCCAACATTCAGTCAATTTATGCTTTCACATTCTTCTTATACACTGGATTCAACCTATAAGGTCTCTGTCTAACAGGTCTAGTCTTAGTTTTTAGGGGTATCTTCATCTCACCTAGTTCCCCTACTATGCCTTTCATCTCTGTAAAGGTTATTGGAAATAGGTCATTGTATTCACGCAATAACTTGGTTATCCTTTATAATGTTTTCTCATCCCATTAGTCTCCAATACTTTCCATTTTAGGATTGTCCTTCGTCCCAATGTTGACTTTCTTGAATTTTATAGGTGCATCAAATGCCTCTGACTCCAGAGATGTACCTTCCACCTCTCTCTTTCCTTCATCTAGTGCTTCCTCTTCGACTTGATAACATGAGAGTAACTCTTTGACTATTTGTCTATTCTGTTGTTGATATTTTATTATGATTTTGAACTCTCGTTCATAAAACAATATCACTTGCCTTATCAAATTCAGTGTTGAATCAATGTTGGGGCTCTCATGCTCAAATGAGAAGGTTACTACAAAATTTTGTTGTAATCTTGTCCATTCTGTAGTGCTTTTACACATATCCTGATCTATGTACTAGTTACCTGGGATCCCTTCTAATGTATGAATAAAGTTATGAGACCATTCCTCTGGCAGTGTCATTGTCCACTGTGTTCTACACTTCTCCAAGTGTTCAACTAGTGTTCCTCACCCATCATACTTATGCATTATATTTCCTCCCTATTCTGTGCCAAATCTAATGTGTAGTAGTTGTTTACACTTATATGAGTCCTGAATTGTTTCTTTTTTCACACCCCGCCATCTTACAGGTGTTTCCTTGAGTGCAATATCCATGGCTAAGAGCCTATGATTTTCCAAAACTTCCTCCTCATATTCTGTCGAGAATTCCTCTAAATCATTTAGCCCATGAAAATTGGGAGGTTCCCTTATATTTGTACCCACCCATCTTATTGTGCAAATTATTCTTGCACACATCCTCATGAAGACTTCATGTAGTCTCTACTACCAATTCTCCAACCCTATTTCTGATTCTGAAGCACATGAGGTAATGCTTCTCCAGCTAAGTATCCCATTTGCAGTTAGGTTTACATATTCTTCTTCTCGCGCAGTTGTTCTATACAATTGTTTTATTTCTTTTAGATCCAAACAAGTCGCCACTACAAACCTTTCTCCTTTTGAAGGATCCAATGGTGCAATGAATCTATATTCTCCTGATTCAATAGCCATTTTCCTTTTCTTCAGGTTGATTATAACTTTGTTATCGAATTCCCAATCCAATCCAAGTATGTTGGGTAATTTTGTGTGCCATCTACTATTTGTATTACTTCAAAATCTTCCAAAGTGCACACTCCATCCAAATCTACTGTCACACCTTTAAGCCTTCCAACTGGTAACACTCTATGTTTATTTTCTAGTTTCAACTGGATAGGTGAATAACCTAATATGGGTTCTCCCATACACTACAATTTCTTCTTAGGAAGGACATTTACTTCAGAGCCTAAATCCAGTATAATATCTCCCATGTTGAAATCCCCAATGTTGGAATTTATCCTGAATTCTTTGCTTGTCCTTGTTCAATGTTGGAAACAAAACCATTTCTTGGTTACTTCTTTAACTAATCTAGTTTCTGATCTCAAACAGGTTCCCAACAAAACCCTCAAAACTATTGGCCCTCCTAGTAACCCAAAAGGAAACACTGCACACAGGGTGCACAACGTAGTCTCACCCGAGATAGATTTTATGGGGGACTGCAATAATCAGGTGTTTGCAGTCTAGGACTAAGTGGGGATTTTGGTTGGTTTCGTTTTCCTTGTGAATTATCCTTGTTAATCATTCATCTACTTCTATGATTCATTCATATTTAAACCTATGCATGCATGTTGGTATAACTACTTTAACCATTCATTCTTGAGCTAATGATTAACAAAAATGTAAAGAATTCATTAACAATCACATAAAACAAAAGGTTTACCATGGTTCACCCCCTCTTGGGGATACATCCATAAAGATTTGTCTTCTCTGCTCTTTTATTTATTCTTCTACAAAATCTTACTCTACGCGCAATACATCTTCAATATTACAATCAAAATGAGGGTAAGTACCCTCTGTGAGTCTGACTAGATAACACCGGGCTCCTCATCCTGTGAACTAACCCTCAAGGACTAACTTATTCAACTCTAACACAAGAACCATAACAAAACTTACTACAATTATCAACTAACTTCCCTCAACCCAGACCTCCTAGGTCCTTATTTATACTACTTTATAGGCTTATAACCATTACAATCTTTGTCAAAAACCCTAATCCTAACATGGTTAGGCCTGTCTCAATGCATGCCATGCTGCTTTTCTTCCTTCATGCCTCTTTTCCTTATTTTTCTACATGCTTCTTTCCTTCCATCTGTTGCATGCACTCCACAAGTAGATCTTTCTCTCCAAAATTGGGCCTATTCCCAAAATAGATCTTTCTCCCTGTTGGAACAAATATTGAAAATTTCTAAACTTAGTGTCTCGCACCAAAATTTATATCAGTTGTGCCATCTATATTTATAAACTTGTCGCCTAGCGTAAGGGTTTTTCTTAGTCATAATCCTTGCGTCATTTGGCGCAAACCTTTCTGCTGCAGTAAAACCTCTAAACATATCGCCATTTTTGTCGAGCTTCTCTATCATCAAAATCGCAAAGCCTTGTGTCACAATTGGCCAAAATATCAAAGATTTAAAGTTTCCCAAGGTCTCCTATTTGGTATTACTTTCCAATTCCTTGATTGTCTAAATAAGTCTAAAAGTGTTAAATTATAAAACCAAACTACAAGTTTGGTTTTTTATATTATTTTAAAATTATTTTATATAATTTTAAATTAATATTTTATTTTATTTTATTTTAAAGTTTGGTAAGAGAAAGAGAAAAATTGTTTAGCCAAACCTTTGCACCAATTCTCTTTTATAAAAATTATTGGGTCCACTACTCTTCACGTCCAATCTCCAAACTATCCACCGTAAGCCATACACATGCCAAGTCACAAGAAAACTCACACAAGACTACAAGGAGATAATCCACGTGAGGACCAAAACAATGCACCATCTGTCCGAACATCGAAAGGGTCGAGTAAAACAGGTGCCATTTCCAGAATTAGCAAAGAAAGCCAAATCTTTACTAGTCAAACCGTCAAAGCCATAAATTGAATGCCACAACACACAGGTGTTTATTTTGAAGAGTGAATGCTTCCAAATTCCCATTTTCATAGGTGCGTGAATGCATCTAAATGCCCATTTTCACAAGGATCATCATATTCATTGAATGAAAAGGCTCGTCATGATGGCTCCTGTATTTATCATATAGGAAACTAAACATTTGAGATAAATACAAAGATTGTAAGGTTTGAAATTCTGGTTTGGATCAAACAAACATGAAGAGTATAGTGTCTTCTCAGAAGACAGTCTCCCAACTTCATTCATCATTACATTCTTCTGACGTGATCCAATATATCAATTTTTTATCTTCTCATCCATCCATCCATTTCTAAAGATAATAATGGAACGTGATCAATGGGAACAAGCCATTAATGATATTCAGTATTCAGAAAAGTACTACGATGATAATTTTTATGAGTACATGCACCTTACACTGCCAGATGATATTTTTGAAAAGAGTAGAGCATTAAGTCACGTGGAGGATGAATGGAAAGAATTGGGAGTTGAGAGATCACCTACATGGGTGCACTATGTGAATCATCATCCACATATCATAATTCTCCAAGAGTTGGCTGAGAAACATCGCCCAAGCACTGAGAGTTAAGTCACATGGAGGAGGAGCTCACACGGAGGCCCAAAAGGGGTGCACTACACGCCAAGAAAATCGCTAGAACAGGGTTATACGTAAGCGTCGGGTTCCACTTCGGGGATTTCTACCACTAGAAGAATTTCAATAGCCACTCTTTTCCCCCGAAGGATGAAGACCCGAAGTCGAGGTTCCAGGTATACACATTAAATGCCGATGGGTTAAACGTTTTCACAAAAGTGGATTTTGATGCTGAAATGCTCTCGTTTGTTGCTCCTTTTTGTGATTAATTAGATCTTCACTTTAAACCAGTCCGTGTAAGCTCCTTTACAAATATAAATAATGTCAGGGAAAGATATTTTGGATCTCAATGCAACAACCTTATTACAATGTTAGACAGGTTCGACTCTAAATAATGGATTGTGGTTTATAAAGCACTAAATCATGTGCATCAATTATAATTTTTTCTTACAAGGAAACCATGCTTCCAATACTGGGTAATATAACCACTTTGACAGTTAAGTCCTTGAAGAATCTAAGAAGTTCGCTTTGAAAAAATGAAATTATGGCTTCATCTGACCTTATCAAAGAATAACAAGATCAAATGATTGATTTCATTGGTCCAATGCTTTTGCAACTTTTGCTGAAGGCCTCTCAAGACAAATGCTTTGATTGTTGATAGGCTAGGTGTGGAGGGGATCAAAGAGTATGTCTTAGATGCATTAATCCAAATAAAAATTCCCTTTGTCAAAGAAATAAAAATAGAAGTCGAGTGTTGGCACAGGGGTAGACCCAGGGTTCAACGCTACAACAACGCACCAACAAAACCCTAACTACCGACCCTTTCGAAAATACTTGTGAAGTAGATGAAGTCTCACATGAGGTAGAGGAAGGGGTGGTTTGAGGACTCCAATGTCTACAACCTTAGTTGGGACACAAATATGTGATTACAACACCTTAACAAGCACTTAGCAGTTACAGTTCATTAATATTCAACCTTATTTTATAGCGCAACTAAACCCTAACAACATATCAACATAGTATTTATAAAGATCCAATAGATTCAAGTAATAAGCATACCAACATAGATCAGATATACAATTTATTCACATTATACAACACTAAGCTACCATATTAGATCCTTCTAAGCATACATCAATGCACTAATCATTCAATCACATAGACAAGAGAACAACCATAAAGAACATAGCAACCACAATGCAGGATATACGTGGTTCACCCCCACCCTAGGGCTACGTCCACCAACTCTTCTTCTTTATTTCTTTCTGTCAATCTTCTACATGCACAGAGTCATGATATCTTACTTCGCAAAGGACAGGAGATTTGCGCACCTCGCTAGATGCTCCTTCCCTATTTATAGCACAAAGCCTTCCATAGTCTCTTACAATCACTTGCACTTAGCTCTGCAAGTCTCACATTGTATGCACAAATCAATTACAATTACCACTTGCACCTAGCAATTAACACTTAGCACTTAACATCACATACTTGTCTCTCCTTCGATCACATAGATCAAACTCTAGCACTTAGCACATTGGCCTCTTCTTACATCACCTATCTATCTATTTATACATTACAAAATGGGCCTAAACATGGGTAAACCCATGGTCTGACACCCCCATTCCCATTACATAAGCCAAAATCCAAGAAATCCCTAAAAAGGGTTTGAGATCATGTGATCTCTGCTTTGAATTGCGCTCTATCTTTGACATCTTGTCGAAGTTCCAAAAGTAGGTCAAACATGACCAAGGATCCTCAAAACTTGGTCAAGGGCCAAAGGCCCCCAACACTCACCTGTGACTCATCCTGAGTCACTCTGGTCTGGGTATTTGTGCTTAAAAAGCCTCGAGCTTGGCTCGAGCTACTTCGACCTATTTCTGCATCAGGGCCTCCTTCTTGACAAACTCTTGGATGACTACTTCGTTGACAGGTCCCTCTAAATGTTGTTCGACTACAACGACTACTTGTTCCAACTCTGCATCTCAGCCTTCAATCTCCTCAAACAGTTGGAAAGATTCTTCCTAGACTGGTTGGAGCCTTTGATTCACTTCCATGACTTTGTCCTAAATTGTTTGGACCTGTTTTTGAGTAGTGCACTATTCTTGGGATCACTTCATCCTTTCAACTGCTGGTAGAAGCTTCAAATGCGTCTATGTTGTTATTTCTTGTTGTTTTTCCTCCTGGATCTGTGACTCCAGTACCTTTAGCTCAGTATCTTTAATGAGTTGCTCATAATTTTGTGCATTGCGAGCACTTAGCTATTTGCATTCTAGAGAAAATGCTCTAATCCTCTCGATTTCTCTCCGGGCAGTGGCTTCTCTTTGATCTCACACGTCCTGTGGGGTACTTGGCATTGTTTTTATCTCGAGGTCTGCGATTCTCTGTTGAATATGTTGGATAGCTTCCGCAATCTTCTCTACTTGTTGTTCCACTGCGTATTCCTCCTTTTTCTCTAAGCCTATCATAGAGCGAAGTGCTATGTTGACTGCTTCTTTTACTCCCACCTTCTCTGTGAGCAACTGCTCTTTCTCTTGCTAGATCTGCACTTTCTTTTCTTCAAACTTAGTTTGGAGGGAAACCTTCTCTTGTTGCGCAACTCAGTGTTTCTCTATGACTAATTTTTGTACTTGCTTTAGGGCCTCTGTGGCCTATTCGGTTTCTTCCTATGTGCAACGAAGGAAAGCTTTGGTCGCATCAGCTAGTCTGCAAAGTTGGGCATGCTCATCCCCCAAATCAGTTTCTTATGATGGTGGGGGCATGGTGGATACTGTGCAACTGGATTGAAGGGCCTATTGTACCCCTCTAAGTTCAACCTCGATTCTATCATGCATCACCTCCTGCTTGGATTTAAGTTTCTACAAGATGTCCTGCAAAGCATTTGCTACAACGACGATGATAAAGTTGAATTCATCTACAATGAGCACAGTCTACATCTTAGTCAAGGTGGCTTTGGATTTCTTTCAGGAAGTGGGTTTTGTGGGAGAAACCTTCATTTTATTCAAGGGATTAGCCTCATTAGTAGGGTCCCTAGGCAGTTTTACTTCACCTTGCTTCTGCTGGTCCTCTTTTCCATTTGTCTCTTCTACTTCATCATCACCCCCCTCGTCCAGGTGATACTAAAGCAGTTCCTTCCGATGCGCTGCTCAAGTTTTGGACCCCTTCGGTCTTCTTCATTTTTTTGGGTCCAGGACGATCATTTGCTTCATGAGTAGTCTCAGGGATGCTAATTAGTTTAGGGTCTAACATTTCTGTGGGGTTTGCAGGGATGAGGAGATCTGTAGACTAGTCCTTGGTGATCTCTTCAAGGTCCTCCTTTGTGAGCTTGTAGTATGATTGAATCTCTTCTTTGTGCTCATCTGTGCATGTTGTGATATAAATGAAGTGTCGATCTACGTGAAAATTCATGAGTGTTCAAAACCGATGCAGGGTGTTTGGCATCATGTGAGGGACAAATTCGATATCCCTCTTCAATTGGAGATAGTAGGTATGAAAGACCGTGTTCGATTGCCACTGTTTGCCCATATCGCTTGAGTACCAAAGCATGGTGAACTTCGCAGTGAGTGGCTCGAACAGTTTGATGTCCGGGAAGGTACCCCTTCTAGAATTTCTCAAGAGGTAAATGTGATGAGGATCAACAACCAACTAAAGTGGAACTCATAGCCCTGATCCTGAGCTTTGCGGAAGTCTAATTCCAGCTGGTTGACCAAGTACTTCACCTAGTTCATCGGGAGTCCTTCTACACACTTCCCGACTAGGTCAACAACGAATCCTGTGACTTGTGTAGGTTTTTTCTTCCTCACTAGCTTCCCTACAATCATCTGGAAGGCTAGGCGCACTGTGCCATTCTGGATGGAAGCTACCTTGTAGCCTTGCATTCCCTTTTCTACATCACCATAAGTGTCCTTAATTCTCTATGCCAGGGCACAGTCGGAAGCCTTCCCTAGGTAGAAATCTTGCGGTTCATGCCCTTGCATGCTCAATCTGGTAATCCTATGGATCAACGTCCGATCGACTGTGATACGTCTATCTAGCCATAGGTAGTTTCCATGGTAACATGAGAGCATGATATTAACACACGTGTTAACCTCCTGTTGCCTTCAAAAGTGTGGGATCTTCATCACATTCAAGAGGGTGGACCCAGGGTTGAATGCTACAACATCACACCAACAAAACCCTAACTACCGGCCCTTTCAAAAACACCTATGAAGTAGATGAAGTCTCACGAAGAGGTAGAGGAAGGGGTGGTTGCAGGACTCCAGTGTCTGCAACCTTAGCTGGGACACAGATTTGTGATTACAACACCTTAACAAGAACTTAGCAGTTACAGTTTGTTAATATTCAACCTTAGTTTACAGCGCAGCTAAACCCTAACAACAGATCAGTGCAGTATTTATACAGATTCAATAGATTCAAGTACTAAGCATGCCAACATAGATCATATATATCATTTATTCACATTATACAACACTAAGCTACCATATTAGATCCTTCTAAGAATACATCAATGCACTAAGCATTCAATCACATAGACAAGAGGACAACCATAAAGAACATAGAAACCACAACGTAGGATATACATGGTTCACCCCCACTCTGGGGCTATGTCCACCAACTCTTCTTCTTTATTTCTTTCTGTCAATATTATACATGCAGAGAGTCATGATATCTTACTCCACAAAGGAGAGGAGATCTGCGCACCTCGCTAGATCCTCCTTCCCTATATTATAGCACAAAGCCTTCCACAGTCTCTTACAATCACTTGCACTTAGCTCTGCAAGTCTCACACTATATGCAAAAATAAATTAAAATTACCACTTGCACCTAGCAATTAACACTTAGAACTTAGCATCACATACTTGTCCCTCCTTCGATCACATAGATAAAACTCTAGCACTTAGCACACTAACCTCTTATTACATCACCTATATATCTATTTATACATTACAAAATGGGCCTAAACATGGGTAAACCCATGGGCCGACACCCCCATTCCCGTTACATAAGCCCAAAACCCTAAAAAGGGGTCGAGATATCGTGATCTATTCTTCGACTTTTGCTCTGTCTTCGACATCCTGTCGAAGTTCCAAAAGTAGGTCAAACATGACCAAGGATCCTCAAAACTTGGTCAAGGGACAACACTGAGCTTTTGAATATTTGTGCACAGGTGGCAAAGGAACAGATGATAGGAATAGATGAGAAGGGAGAGCCTGGGTGCTTGTTTTTTCATCATTAACACTTAGGTTTAGAAATATTGTCATTATTAATCATAGGCTTTTCCATCAGTTTCGTTCTTAACCGATTTTGGTGTAGTTGGAGATTTTTAAGAAGCAGATGGTAATGGAATCTGAGTGTCAATGATTATGTTAATCACACATAAATATATAAACAAGAGAGGCTAAATTCATCTGGGAGAAAATGAATAGTCAGACGAAGCACCAACACATCTAATTGAAAATCAATAACGTATGAAGAAGTTGTGGGTAATCCAAGTTTTTTTTTTAATTGAAACCAAATTTTTATAAAGAAATAGATGGTAGATTGATTATAGGGTGGGGTGAAAATCCCTAGAGATTTTTGGGAGATGGGTTTGTAATTCCATTTCTTTCAGAAAATATAGAGCAAAAACTAAGAGATTCAATACCTTTTCACTGTGTAATTATGTCTTCTCTTGTATCATATTCTCAATATTTACATTCATTCTTTCTTCCTTCTTTTTCATATTCAGATTGTAATGGCTCTAATTTAGTAATACCTCAGTTGTAGTCATTTATTGGGCATCCTATTAGGTTCAACTTTTCCTCTTTTTATGCTGTGAGAAAAACAAGACCTGTAGCTTGATTGTTTCTGCGTAAATTACAAGTTATACATGTGCAAATTTTCCCTTTTCTCTATCTTGCTATGAGTGAGACAAGACCTATATGCATGGTTGTTTTTTGAAGCTATTTTTCATTCCTCTGTTGAAATAAATATTAGAATTATTGGAATTAGATACCCAACTCTTTTTTTCAGTCTTCTTCATCCCCTATCTTCTATCCATCTTCCTTATTTCGATTAAATTAGGAAAAAGAGGTCATGCCTCTTATTTTCTGATTTATAAATGATTGAAAGGTGTGTTTTAGACCTATTTATAGAAGCCTCATATGAATGATCAAACAACAAATTATTATTTCATTCAAAATGTGTTAAGGCTTGGCTTTGTTACAACCTAGAGTCAACTCTTGCAACAAAGTTTTTCTGGCGCCGCTGCCGGGGACAGTTTTGAAGGTCTGTATATTCCCTGGGATACAACAAAAGTTTAGATATATTCCTTGATGGTGAACGAGGGATAGACGTTCAATCGATTGTGATCATTCACCTGGTGACTCCTTGGTTTGAAGACTCTACATAATTCACTCACGACTCCACTGGTCTCAAAATGCCAAATCTGTTCGTTGCTCAGATTGCTGCAAGGTTTTCTCCTCTAGAATTTACAAATGTTTATGGTTTTCCAAACTCTATTCCAGAAATTACAATGTGGGAAAATGTCCTTCCTAAATTTGGAGGAGATGTGGATGACCACCCTGCTCAATACTTGTTTGAATTTCACAAGCTCATGGATGAATTGGATGTACATCTTGAAGATGTCCCCATGAAATTGTTTATGTTTTCATTAGAATGAGATGCTAGACTCTAGTATAAGTATTTACCCCATTCCAGTATTCCTTCATTGAAAGATTTTCACACATTTTTTCATCAACATTGTAAGAGGATATATTCAGTTGAAATCTTTTTTGAAGATTGCTGCAATATAGAATTCATAAAAAAATAAATCAAACAAATCCTCTTGAAGAGGAGGAAGAAATATCAGAAATTTCTCAAGTTGATGAAGATGACTAGCATGAGGAAGAGTTCACTGATAGAGAAGCATAATATGATAGCTCTTGTGATCATATTCAAGAAGAATATCAAACCAAACTCCATGAAGATGAAGTGAAAAGGTCAGAAGGCTTCAAACTGATCACAACCAGATTTGTTGCAACAATGAGGATGAAAATGTTTTTTCAGATGAAGATCTAGATTCAAGTTCATTCATATATGAGTCTATTTTTAATTCCGTTGTTCAAGAGGCATACTTTCATAATGAATTTTTTAATACTAATGATGCTGAAAATAGTCTAATTGTACAACATGATGATGAAATCATTGTTCTACATCTTCATGAAGACAAACAACTCATGGAAGGCCATATACAATCATTGTTTGCTGATATAGAACATAGTCATTTTGCTATGGAAAAATCCTTTTCATATAAGTTTCATGATCAAGAAAAGGTCCTGAAGTATGACAAATTGTATGTTTCCAAAAATCCATTTCATGGAGAGTTTCAGAAGGATTGTAATCATCCAAATGTAATGGATATTTCAGGTATGGCCACTGTTGTAAATCCTCATGAAAATCAGTCTATTAATATTCAACCATATTTTTTATATCCTCACAAAACAGAAATTTCTAAAAGTCAATGTTCTAGAATGTGCTATGAGTAGCCTGTTTATGATGAGTATCTAGAAGATGAAGAAGAGAATATTTATTCTTCATCACGCATGAAAACTTACGACAGTCCTCCGTTGTTTGATGAATATGATGAAATTATTTCTGAAGACGATGAGGAATAAGAAACTTTGGTTCAACAGGAAAGCAATTGGCAACATCATAAAATAAGTCATCCTATGTATGACAACTATTAAGAAGATTTTTGGACGTCGGGTGAAAGATATAAGTAGGGGTTACTGAAACAATTAATTTCTCCTCCCTGTTTAGCAACTATTGAGAAACAAAATAGTAAGTTTCAATGTGACATTTTTGCAACAAAAGAAGAAAAAATCAGCAGTGGGCAAAGTGTAGAAAGGCATTTCATACAGCTTGCCTAGCAGGAGGAAGTATGGATTAATTGAAAAAATGGTATATCTCTTCCCTTATATGATCCAGGAACAATTTATATGGAGTCAAAATTGGGCATTAAATTTTTTATTTCCAACTTCTTGAAGTCTGAATTTCAAAACTATAAGTACCTTCTCACAAGGTATGTTTTGAAATTTGCAGTTGCTCCTATCATTTTTGTGCTAAAGGATGAAATCATAATTAAATTGGTTAGTCGCATATTCGCTTGGTGGATTTGGAAATTTTCCTTTACTTAAACAAAGCAGTGATATCAGTTAGAGTAGGTGATGTATATAAATAAGATTGACTTCGAGCATTAGAGTACATCGATGGTTTTGACTATGTTTTTGGTTAAGAAGTTTGATTTTCAGTTTCGCATCCAATATGGTTCCATTTTCAAGAATTATGAGTCCATAGCCCAATGAATGCATAAGCGGTTTTTTTCAGAAAGGCATAAGTAAAATGACAGGGTTTAGAATTTGATAAGGTTGATTTTAGGTCTCCCAATGGATGAAGGCATGTTGTCTACTATTCTTGGTGCTTTGCAGGAAAGAACCATCCCTAGGTGGAGCCTATGTTGGAACAAATATTGAAATTTCTAAACTTAGTGTCTCTCGCCAAAATTTATGTCAGTTGTGCCAGCTAGCTTTAGAACCTTGTCGTGTGGCGTAAGGGTTTTTCTTAGCCATTAAATCATTGCATCATCTAGCTCAAACCTTTCCTCTACAGTAATACCTCTAAACCTATCGCCATTTTCGTCGGGCTTCTCTACTGTCAAAATCTCAAAACCTTGCGTCACAATTGGCCAAAATCTCAAAGCTTGAAAGTTTCCCAAGGTCTCCTATTTGGTATTACTTCGCAATTCCTTGATTTTCGAAATAAGTCTAAAAGTGTCAAATTATAAAACCAAACTACAAATTTTGTTTTGATATTATTTTAAAATTATTTTGTATAATTTTAAATTAATATTTTATTTTATTTTAAAGTTTGGTAAGAGAAAGAGAAAAATCGTTTAGCCAAACCTTTTCACCAATTCTCTTTTATAAAAATTATTGGGTCCACTACCCTTCACGTCCAATCTCCAAACTATCCACCGTAAGCCACACACATGCCAAGTCACAAGATAACTCACATAAGACTCCAAGGAGAGAATCCACATGAGGACCAAAGCAATGCACCATCTGTCCGAACATCGACATCACCGAGTAAAACAACTGCCATTTCCATAATTTGCAAAGGAAGCCAAATATTTACTAGACAAACGGACAAAGCCATAAATCGACTGCCACAACAAACACATGTGTTTGTTTTGAAGAGCGAATTCTTCCAAATTTTCGTTTTCATAGGTGCTTGAATGCCTCTAAATGCCCATTTTCACAGGGATCAACATATTCATTGAATGAAAAGGCTCATCATGATGGCTCTCATATTTCTCATTTAGGAAACCAAACATTCGAGATAAATACAAAGAGTGTAAGGTTTCAAAGTCTGGTTCTGATCAAGCAAACATGGAGAGTATAGTGTCTGCTAAGAAGACAGTCATCCAACATCATTCATCATTACATTCTTCCTACATGATCCAATATATCAATTCTTCATCTTCTCATCCATCCATCCATTTATGAAGATAAGAATGGAACGTGATCAATGGGAAAAAGCCATTAATGATATTCAATATTCAGAAAAGTACTACGATAATAATTTTAATGAGTACAGGTATCTTATGCTGCCGGGTGCTATTCCTGAAAAGCATAGAGCGTTAAGTCACATGGAGGATGAATGGAAAACATTGGGAGTTGAGAGATCACCTATGTGGGTGCACTATGCGAATCATCTTCAACATCTCATAATTCTCTGAGAGTCAGCCGAGACCCTTCGCCCAAGCATCAAGCATTAATTCACATGGAGGAGGATCTCACAAGGAGGCCCAGAAGGGGTGCATTACATGCCTAGAAAATCACTAGGATAGGGTTATACGTAACCATCAGGTTCCACTTCGGGGATTTCGACCACTGGAAGAATTTCAATAGCCACTCTTTTCCCCCGAAGCTCAAAGGCCCGAAGTCGGGGTTCTATGTATACACATCAAACACTGGTGGGTTAAACATTTTCACAGAATTGGATTTTGATGCTGAAACACTCTCATTTGTAGCTCATTTTTTGTGATTAATTGGATCTTCACTTTAAATAATTATGTGTAATATCCTTTACGGATATAACTAATGTTAGGGAAAGATCCTCAAGATATCAATGCAACAACCTTATTACAATTTTAGATAGGATCGAATCTAAAGACTGGATTATGGTTTGTAAAGCACTAAATCATGTGCGTCAATTATAATTTTTTTTACAAGGAAGCCATGCTTCCAATACTGGGTAATATAACCACTTTGAGAATTAATTCCTTGAAGAATATGAGAAGTGTTGTTTGCAAAACTGCAATTATGGCTTCATCTGACCTTATCAAAGCATACCAAGATTAGATGGGTGATTTCATTGATCCAATGCTTTTGCAGCTTTTGCTGAAGGTGTCTCAAGACAAACACTTTGATTGTTCATAGGATGAGTGTGGAGGGGATCAAAGAACATGGCTTAGATTCATTAATCCAAATAAAAATTCCCTCTATCAAAGAAATAAAAAAAGAAGCCGAGCTTCTGAATATTTGTGCATAGGTGGAAAAGGAACATATGATAGAAATGGATGAGAGGGGCGATCTTGGGTGCTTGTTTCATCATGAATAACACTTAGGTTTGGAAATATTGTCATTATTAGTTGCATTCTTTTCCATCAATTTCATTCTTAAAGGATTTTGGCATAGCTGGAGATTTTTAAGAAGAAGATGGTAACGAAATCTACGTGTCAATGATTATGGTAACCACACATAAATATATGAGCAAGAGAGGTTAAATGCATCTGGGAGAAAACGAATAGTCAGATGAAGTGCCAAGACATCTAATTGAAAATCAATAACATATGTAGAGGTTGTGGGTAATCTAAGGGTTTGTTTTTAATTGAAACCAAATTTGTATAAAGAAATAGATGGTAGGTTGATTAGAGGGGGGCGAAACAACCCGAGAGATTTTTGGGGGCTAGGTTTGTAATGCCATTTCTTTCAACAAATATAGAATGGAAACTAAGAGATTATATACCTCATCACTGTGTAATTTTGTCTTCTCTTGTATCGTATTCTCAATATTTACATTCATTATTTCTTCCTTCTTTTTCATATTCATCTTGTAATGGCTCTAATTTAGTAATACCTCTGTTGTAGTCATTTATTGGGAAACCTGTTAGGTTAATATTTTCCTATGTTTATGCTGTGATAAAAAAAAGACCTATAGCTTGAATGTTTCTGCCTAAATTACAAGTTATACATGTGCGCATTTTCCCTTTTCTCTGGATTGTTGTGAGTGAGACAAGACCTATATGCATGGTTGTTTTTTGAAGCTATTTTTCATTCCTCTATTGAAATAAAGATTAGACTTATCAGAATTAGATACCTAACTCTTTGTTTCAGTATTCTTCATCCCCTATCTTCTATCCATCTTCCTTATTTCAATTAAATTAGGTAAACGAGTTCATGCCTCTTCTTTTCTAATTTATAAATGATTGAAAGGCCTATTTCAGAACTAGTTCTAGAAGCCTCATATGACTGATCAAACAACAAATTATTATTTCATTCAAAATATGCTAAGGCTTGGCTCTATTATAGCTTCGAGTCAACTCCTGCCATAACACTCCCAAAAATAGTCGTGTGCCCAAAATAAACTTTCTTCCCAAAATAGGCCTGCCCCCAACATGTGACAATGTAGAATAGTATTTGTATGCTCTGGACCAATGAAATTTTGTATCTTCCCACACAAATGTATTTAGAGTATCTCCACAAAGGATTTCTTTCCTTCTGGCCATTTTTTTAAAAGAGTTGGCGAATTATGTACAATCTTTCTGAACATTAATACCAAATAAATTATTTTTACATAATAAACCTTGAAGCTATTTATTCGAAACAATGATTAAGGTGAATTTGATTTGAATTAATTAAGGATGGTATTAAGAAACTGTCCATTAATAACGACAGTTTGATATTTAGCCATTTGTTACTTCCATAAGATTTTGCATTTAATATTACTCGGGAAACATGACATGATGTAGGACCATCAAGTGGAATTCTTGATTCTGACCCTAAGAGGGTCAAACTATTTACTAAAGGGGGTTGGTTCCCTTAATTTTCATTTTAATTGTAATAATTAGTTCGAGGAGTCTCTAGAAGGCATATAGATCAAAGTTGGTTGTGATAGGTGTGATTATGTTCCTGATTTTTAAAACAGAATGAGTGATTTTGGGGATTTGTTGTAATAATTTGGGATTAGTCAGTTAGAGATACCCGAGGATACTAAATTATATATAATTGTAATATGTAAGTGTAGAATAGGTTAGAGAGAGGGGTTATAAGGAGTAATTTTGTGTATATTGAGTGCAAAGAGCTCTAAGACAATTGTTATCTCAAGTTCTAGATTTGGATGAATATAATGACAAGTTTGAATTCATTTGTACATGTGTGTTTTATATTTCTCAAAATTGACCTTGTGATTGTTGTGTAACGATCTCTCTCTAGTAACAAACCAAATGCTTTGTTACCATATTGTAAGATCAAATAAAATAAATTTCATGGATATTTGATTCTACAAGAAATTGAATTTTGATCGTCCGATCTAAGAGACAAGAGTATCTAGAGCCGTTGGATATCACTTCATAGAAGTGTAAAGGAGTCATGAAAGTAATCCATTGATCATCTATCATATTCATATCAATGATCCTCATTCCTACCGAGTGGGATATTAAACCATGTGGTTGGATCGAGACTTGAGGAGGATCGACAGTGCAAAGCTCTTTCACATTTGAAAATGCATGAGATTTAATTCCCAAGCCCATTTGTAAATTGATATGGAGCATTGATCAATTGGGCTACGTGTCATGAACTGTCTCTTTCACATTCCTTTGAGAACATTATAAAATAACTTTTTGAATTCGCAAAAGGCACCCATAGTTACAACTTTGGATCATATGGTGTAAAGATTCATGTACTAGGTGACTTGGCATAAAGAGCCTATTGGCACCTTCTGAGTAAGCCCATGGATCTGAGCCATAGGTCATATGAAAAAAGACTTGTGAGATGCATTCTAATCCTATAGAGAATGATAAAAAAAGTTGATAACCCATACAAAAAAATTCATTGTGAAATTGAGTATGACTGTGACTCTTTGGAACCTCTACTAAATTCGAAGGTATGAAAGGTATTGTAGTTGGAAATTGATCCAACCAGGCTATCATGTGGTATCAGAGCCTCTTGAGTTTTGTCTTCGGTAATCATGCCACCTAGAAGACGCATACCACCAATGGGAGAAGTTGTAGAGTTGCAGAATGAACTAAGGAGAGTTCATGCTAGAATGGAAGCCATGGAAGAAACTCAAAGGAGAGAACCTGACAAAGGAGATGTCAGTGAGGCTGAAGACACAAGCTCTAGTGAAGGAGGAGAAGCCCCAGGAAGTGAAACAACTAAATAAAAATTGTCAAGTATAGTTACAAAGGTAGTAGCCAGACCTAAAATGAAAGTTCCAATGTATGAAGGGAACTTAAATGTTGAATAATTTCTTGATTGGATCAATGAAATGGACACATATTTTGATTTTGAGGACATAGATGAAGATAAAAAAGTCAAGCATGTTGTAACTAGGATGAAAGGACATGCATCCTTATGGTGGGATGAGTTACAAGCTGACATAATAAGGAAAGGAAATGCCAATATTAAGAGTTGGGATAGAATGGTAGCAACGTTCAAGGCCAAATTCATGCCAAAGGACTATCAGTTGAATCTGTTAAGAAAATTACATAATTTGAGTCAAAAATGTATGTCAGTGAAGGAGTACACCAAAGTTTTCTACAGACTAAACATCAGAGCAAGTCATGTAGAATATTATGATGAGAAAGTTTCCAGGTATATCAATGGAATAATGTATGAAATCTAGGTTGAAATCAGTCTACCAAATTTGAGGACCATGGAAGATGCTTATCAAGAAACCTTGAAATCAAAAGAGAAATAAGCCAAGAAACAAAGTCAAAGAAATAGAGGGAGAATCCCATCCAAAGGAAAAGGATCATCCATAAGAATATTTTATAATACAAAATAAGAAGCAGGCATATCTAGTATCCAATCACCAAGAGAAGGAGAATCCAGGGGAAGAATATTCTTATCAAAAGGCATAGACAAAGGTAGAGAGAACATGTGCTATACCTGTGGAAATAAAATAAATATTTCTTGGGATTTTCCTGAAAACAAATAAACAAACCCCAGAGGATCTCACATTGCAGAAGTGTTATTGGATAAATCCGTAAGTGCGTACACAAACCGATCTCCCTAGATCCACCTGGATCTAGAACAAAGCAAGACATAATATGACTCTTTCCCTAGATTTTAACTATTGAATTAAATAGGAGGAAAGAACAAAGAACATACCTTACGATTGCTTCCTTCGGTCTTTGTTTCTCCCACTTCACTCCAGTTCTCTCGTAAATTCAAGACCAAAACAATACAAACCAACCAAAGTGAAGAAAGCACAATCTATTCAACAGTCAATCTATGTATATGATCAAAGAGTTATACAATAAAGTGAAATTAGCTTTATGGGAAAGGGACATATTACTGTATCATATTGATGGAAAGTAAATATTACAACCTGAGCCTTGATGTTGCAAACTTCCTTTCGATGGCCCTTGGCTCCGACACACACACTTGCTCACTTGCATGAAGAAGATCAACCACCTTTGATAAACTTGTTGGAGTTTCCTAGCTATTGTAGCTTCAGTCCTTCACACAATCTTTCACCAATTCTCCAATGAATCTTGCTTAACCTTGTTTTCTTAACCTTTTCCATGAGAATTCACTCAATTTATAGGAGAGAATGAATTGGTTACCTGGGTAAGAATGATCCCAAAATATCAGGGAATCCAGTACTAGGATAACCACTCGAATGCCATCTCATCCTTCTAGAAGATTCCCTTCTAGAAGCATCGAGAATTCATATTTTTCGTTGCTTAATAATAAGTTTGTACCCTAGTAGTTAAACACAGAGTGAACTTCTCACACCCTGGCTTAAGGCAGCCTGTGAGAATCATGCATTCTCACAGGCAAATATACTAGCAGCCTGCGAACAGTCCTCAAAAATGTGATTTCTGGAAAGAGATGAAGGTAACTTTTCTCAGGAGAAAGTTCTAATGAAGAACCTGAGTACACCATCATCAACACATCATCATGATGACCAAAATCATGGGTAACAGAATGCCCCCCAAAGTATGAGGTTGGAACCAGTGACAGTCGATAGACTTTGTAAGTTGTATGTGTGTGTCGGGAACCAGGAGCACATCTAATCGAAAACCTGCGAACAACCAAGCATCTACAAAATATCATATATATTAATTCTGAGGTAGGAACTCCCATACTTAGATCATAGACTGATGAAATTATAGACATGGTTCATGGCCACCAATCATACACTGTGGATCCATGCCATCAAAATATAACATAGCCACTAGAATACACTGTGGATCTATACGAGAAATTTTAAATCAAGACGACATAGCCACAAGACATACACAATGGATCTATGTGTCACAAATTATACATAATCCATCGCAACCTAGATCACAAAGATGATATCCAGGGTCTTCAATCTCATCGCCTAAAGTACGAATCTAACCATGTGATTACATGTGTTGAAGTCGAACATAGTAGAAACCACTTGATTACCGGTCATTGATGAAACTGTTAACAAGTGTGAGGGAAATCACCATTGATGTCAATGAATCCCAAGGTACTATAGTACAATCCATCGAGTGTGAATAAATGAGTTGAAGTCGAACATCCAATGGAATCTTTTGATCAGGGGTCAATGATGTAAACCCACTATCGAAAGTGAGGAAACCTTCCATTGAGGCATGCAATCTCCAAGGTACTAAATGATTTCTAAGTCTTGTTTCCGGATAATGAGCTGAAGTCGACGGAAAAAAAATCATCACAGGAGGGCCTTGATGTATCCCCCATCAATGACATGAAATGAGTAACATAGTTTGAAGGTGAAACAGAGCATTTTGCAAATTGGACTGGACACAGGGAAGGCCGACACGGAGAGAATGGATAACTGTAGGTGGCCGACTCAAAATAGGTTTCGAATGGACTTCTCTTGAACATATGAACGACACGGCTAATGATTTGGTAGCATTGACTCAAAGACGACACAGGGAATGACCTTGTAGCAAATCGAATGAGAGACAAATGGATTTCCCAAATCGACTCCAAATGATGAATAGAAGGTGTCCTGTTCAAGAGAGACACTTACTGCCAATCAATACGAAGATGAAACATATCCCTTTCCCAAATTTTCCCCCACCATTTCTGGCAAGTACCTCTTTATTTTTACGCAAGATTGAGGAGGATAACATATGCTTATTGATGTAATCTCATCCTTCGGATGAGTCCCTCGGAGTATGATTAACAAACCCTAAGAAGGAGTGGTTCGGTCCCATCACGGGTCTATCAATGTTTGTTTAACGAGTCCAGAGATAGAAAACTTGAAGGTTTTTCAAGATTATAGAGTTTGGAAAAACACTTAAAAGAGAACTCTCTCAGTTCCTTTTTTGTAAAATAGTCTGGATGAGACCGAAAAAGAGATAAATTATCGCTCACCAGATGCTTATTTCAAACACTTTATCGAGCGTGAAAATAGCAAGGTCGCTCGACGATCTTTTCATATTTAGAGAGTCTGAAAAGAGCTTAAAGAGGACTCCAGGGGGGTTCCTTTTTCATATAACCTTGTTGAGCCCGAAAAAGTGATAAAAGTATGCTCGGACACGTTCTCATGTATTTACGAGTGCAAGAACGGACAAAAACGACACTGGAGGTTTTATGTAAAAAAC
Source organism: Picea engelmannii (assembly GCA_009831015.1). NCBI lineage: Eukaryota > Viridiplantae > Streptophyta > Pinopsida > Pinales > Pinaceae > Picea > Picea engelmannii. The sequence goes on along the minus strand of ML795044.1, from coordinate 19,503 downwards.
CATAAAAAACAATAAAAAAACACACGATAACAAAGAAAAACATGTCCATATCCCTATATTGAATCGTCAAAGTCATCACGCCTGCAAAATTTACACTCAACATGACATTAGGGATTAGGTTTTAGTCGATAAATAATTATAAAAACCCAAAATGATATAGTAAAAGTAAATAAAATGAGTAAATACTCTTTTTTACCACACCATTTTACATTTCCACTATTGAGCTCAAAAACCGCTCTTTTACCCTCCAAGTTTGGCATCAATTTGTGGGAGCTACGAGAGACCATTCAGCGAGTCTTTTGTGACATTAAGGTAATCTCTTTGTCCTTTACATTTTCATGGTTTAAATTTGTGATTTCATTGGTTAAATGTTTAGTTTTGAGTTGAGTTTTTAAGCCCTACATGCGCGCTGCAATTCTCGTAGGCGGGCCATACGGGGCCTGCGAGAATGAGGCGTTCTCGCAGGTGAGCCTAAGACCACCTGTGAGGTTCTCGCACTGTGCACACAAGGCACCTGCGAGAACCGCAAAGCTCAAAATTTTTTAAAATTTTTAGCCAATGAAAAATATCCAAAGCATGAAAAAAGTTATTAATCCTCTTATTGTGTTCCTTGTGCAGATAATTGGCCATCACCATGGTACTTGAGTGGCGTGAAAGGGAACATGAAGAGGATAATTCAATGGCCAAAAATCATCCACCTACCATATCTTCTTTGAGAGATTGTGGGCTCTTAAATTACTTTCGCATCCCGGGCATGAGGGCCCAAGTCAGACTATTAGAGTATCTAGTGCGTATGTGGGACCCAGATCAACAGATTTTTCATGTGGGAGCTCACACACTGTCCATAGACATTGAGGACATTTATTTTTTGATTGGATTGTCCCAATGCGGATACTATGTGAGCCTAACCGGTATTAGAGGTGGTGGGCTAAAGATGAGTGAGTACTGCAATTTATACTGCGTACCCAAGGCTGAAAGGAAAAAAGGAAAAGTGGATATTTGGGGGGTACAAGACTTGACCCTTCGTACTATCCTTTTCACTATAGATCGAATGGCTGGGAGTTATTCTCCTCATATGGAATTATAGAGCTACTTCCAGTACGCCATTGAGTGTACTGAGCCTCGAGTATTCAACTGGGAAGATGTTGTGCTTCGCAGTATCAAAAAGCAATTGACCAAATGTAAGCGAGGTGACCTGAAGCAATTCGGGTATGGATCTTTGTTGGTGTCCTTCTTCCTTGAGAGGGTCCCCGTATTTATACTACAGGTTGAGTGGAACATATCGGGTCCTAGGTGTTATCTTTGAAATTTCGTCCGCACAGGGCGACAAGAACTCCGCATCATCAACACAGAAAAACAGGCATTCATGGCACAAGGATTAATTCCACAGCACAGCAAAAGGGCCAAAACTATACAAAAATGGCTAAAAAATTAAAAAGCACAGTATACCCACTAAAAATGAGCGCGCGTGCGCAACATCTTCATATATTGGGCGCATATGCGCGGCTGTGGGGTGAAAACCCGCGCGCCTGCCAAACGACGCATTTATGAAGCTGGTCGGCCTCCCAACCACTAATGGATCGGCTCCTAAGTCGATTTGACATCAAATCCGAGCTCAATCTGCGTGGGGAGGCTGGTCAAAGACCTAATTGTGCCCTA
>ML795044.1:6739-17744 GCA_009831015.1 Picea engelmannii | reverse complement strand
AGATTGCTAGAGACCTCTTCTTTGGTAATACACATTGTAAGCTGCATTTCATAAGCTATTCACCCCTCTCTTGTGTGAATAAGCTTGGAGTTCTTTCATCCACCTTTCATCTTTTCTTGTAAGGAGAGCAAATCAGTTGAGGGACTCAAAGAGCCTTCCATTGGAGAGGGAAGGGACCCAAGTCCTCTTTCTCCATTGTGTATCTTTGGATTCCATCTATCAGACCAGCTAATACATTGGTGATATTGGTCCATTGTTATTTGTTTTTATTTTTATTTCCATGCTCATGTTTTTATTTAGTTTTTGTTTAATTCTTGTTAATAGCTTAGTTGCTTTCTTTCTAACCTTTTACATTACAGTTGTCATGACTAGCAGAGCCCAACTAGGCATGTAAGCACTCACTTTTTGCTCACACATCGACGAAAAGAGTGCAAACACTAGGGATCCAAGGATGCTGAGATGGTGTCGGCTCATGGCCCGGCACGTAGCAGGACCAATCGTCAAGTACGTCGATATTTTATTTGACTAGCTTCAAACCTAGATGTTGATGGTTGATGAATACGCTTATGATGGGTTGGATTTCTAAGGAGATCCAGATTTATCACTACCAGAGGATACTCAGTGGGGTGACCTTGGTAAGAAGTACACGCATGTTTTTCTTTTCAAATGTTTTTGTGAATTTTTATCATATTCAAATGTTTTTGTTTTATATATTCATCCAAAAACTAATACAAAATCGTTTGTTGATAACACGGATGTTGGACCATACAGACCTCCCGACACTTCTCCCATCCAATGACGAGGAGAGGTAGCAGTAGCACCATATGTTGAGGATTATCAAGTAGCGGAACAAAATCTAGAGGGCCTTACTACAGACATTCCAGACATGGATCTAGAAGAGGTTCCATGACGCGATCAACATCATACTGTAGGGGTATCAACAACTATGAGTCGACTGCTATGTAGGGTTTCTAGGGCAGTCGTGTGTTACCGTGAACGTCATCCATGATGTCATTTTTGTAGAAGCTATAAGCTTCAATTTTTTATTTTTGGTCTTCGAACAAACTTTTTGTAAAAAACTCTTTTGATCGTTATATATACAGATGTCTTCTACCGGCTTACTTTATATTGTGTGAATTTTGATGTGTTTGATTTATAAATGATTCAAATGTCTGTCCAATACATAATTAGCTAATGCATCTGTTAATGTATTTAGACATCTAGGAATATGTTGATATTCAATGTGATCAAAATAATGTTCCAAGAGGCGAATTCGCAAATACACCTGTAACAAAGTAGGACTTCGAATAGAGTAGATATTACTTAACTGTAATACTACAAGTTGTGAATCAAGTCGCACAACCAAATGACGAATTCCAAGCGAGATAGCATCAACCAATAATTCAATAACTGTGCTATACTCTGCAATGTTGTTGGTCGCATGACCGAGGCACACACCTAGTAAAGATACAAGTTCATTTGTTGGGGAATAAATTTTCCACGCAGCGAACGCAAGGTTTCGAGTACTACGGATAGCGCCATCAGCGAAGCCAATATAGGGTAGCGAAGACTCCAACATTTGGAAATCAAACACAACGTCACATAAGGGCAGAGACCAGATAATGACCAAAAGAAAGCTATAGTAACACACACAAAGTATGATACATTAAAATACAAGTACTTGTGCACAAATGATTTATGCATAGTACTTAATCAAGTACAACCCATTCCTAGGTTCACTCAAAGGGATATCATTGTAATCTACCAGCTCATACGCTCCTTTTTCCAAAACTCGGTGAACAACATAAGGACCTTGCCACATGGGTTCGAATTTTCCAGCTCCTAACACATCTCGATCCTGTTCATAGAGAAGAACAATATCACCTTCGGAGAAAATGAGAGGCTTGACATGCTTGTCATATTGTGCCTTGACACGTTTTTTCTGGGCTTCTATTACTAGAGTGGTGTCACGTCGAGTTTCATCTAATCGCATTAGATACAATAGACGTTCTTCTTCAGCAGAAGTGTTGGGTAAAGGTTCGACAGCTAGCTTTAGAGAGGGTATCTCACATTCTATAGGAAGAATGGCTTCCACACCATAGACTAACCGAAAAGGCGTAAACCCAGTAGCGGATTTGACAGATGTCCGGTATGCCCACAATGCCGAAAACAACATTGTGTGCCAACTTGATTTATGAATTCCTATCATCCGTCAAAGCATAGTTATAAGAAATTTGTTGATCGCTTCGACTTGACCATTATCTTGTGGATAATAGGGTGTTGAGTTATCATGATGAAGACCCAACTTTTTCGTAAGTTCATACATCATAAAATTCCTAAAGTGACTACCGTGATCAATGATGATAGCCTGGGGAACAACAAAATGAGCTATGACGTGATTAAAAAGAAACAACGATGTGGTATTTCCAGTATTATCGAATGTCGGCATCGCCTCAGCCCATTTTGTAAAGTAATCAATAGCTACAATGATGTAACCATGCCCCCTGGCCGAGTGAGGGTGACATGTCATGAAATTGATGCCCCATTTCGTAAAAGGACCAACTGAGACCACAGGATGAAGAGGAACAGGATGTGACCGAATTTTCTGATTGTAGGTCTGGCAGGCATGGAATTTCTTAAAGGAAGTAATATAGTCGTTAAACAAAGAAGGACAAAAATACCCTGTGCATAAGATCTTCTGGGCAGTAGCATACCCAGACATATGACCACCACATGCTCTGGAATGGCAGTCATTCAGAGATTTCTCGGCTTCTTTGAATGTTAAACAACGTCAAAAAATAGAGTCAATTCCCCGACGGTAAAGAGTATCCCCGAGGATAATGTATTGACGAGATTGATAGCGTATGCGACGTCGTTCAGTACTAGACAAAGCAGGCCAGAAAGTCTGGGTTTGGAGATATATAATGATATACCCATACCAAATATCATCAGTGCTAATAAGGAAAAGAGATTCATCGGGTAATGACTCTAATGCTACATTTTTCGTTATAGAATGAGGAAAATCACATATCAACTCAGCAAAAACTAATGACTTCTTGGACTTGGCGCGATCGAATTACAAGTCAAACTCCTGGAGTATAACAATCCATTTGGAGTATTTTCCCCCTAGTAATTGACGGGCCAAATTTGTTGCATAGGGTTGCAATGAGAAATCACCGTAGTCTTATGTGAGAGGATATAGTGCCAAAAGCGTTGGACAGCTTGAATGGAATCCAAGGCCAGTTTTTCAACATGTTGATACTTGATTTTAGTTGGCGTGAGACTTCGACTCAAGTAGTAAACAACATGTTCATCGTGCGCATAATCCTCTTGGACAAGAACCATGCCAATAGTGTACTCCAAGGAAACAAGATAAAGGAAATAATCGCAACTATAATTGAGAGGAAATATAAGTGGAGCTCACGTTAGGGACAACTTCAACGCTTCAAAAGCATTGTTGGCAACCGTATCCCAAACGAACTCGGAATCTTTCTTTAGTAGTTGTGTAAAACCACGAGTTATCTCGGCGTAATTAGGGATAAAACGATGAAGAAAGTTTTCTTTCGCCTGCAAACTTTGCAACTAGCGCAATGTAGAAGGAGGAGGGAGATTAAGAATCACCTCAACCTTAATAGGATCCACCTGGATCCCTTGAAGTGAAATGATAAAACCTAGAAGACGGTCGGATTCCACACAAAAAACACATTTATGAGGATTTAAACGTATACGATAGAACTGACAACGCACAAAATGGCTCGGAGGTGGGTAGGGTGATCGACTCAGCGCATAGAATGAGCAGGTAAATCGTCCAAATAGGTTTGAACGATATGCTTGATATCATGAAAATCATAAGACATAGCACGTTGAAAAGTTGCGCCCGCATTCTTAAGTCCAAAAGGGATTTTCCTATAGGCAAAAGTACCCCAAGGAAAAATAAAAGCAGTTTTATGTTGGTCATCGGGAGCAATGTTAATTTGATTATAGTCAGAGAAACCATCCATGAGAGAGAAAATTTCACTTCCAGCACAATCATCGACAATTTGATCGACAAAGGGGGTAGGAAAGTTGTCCTTGGGAAACTCTTTGTTAATATCCCTATAATCAACGCAAACACGAATACTGCCACTTTTCTTTTCAATCGGGACAGGATTGGAAACCCATTCTGTAAGAGCCACCAGATAAATAAAGACGACATTCAAAAGTTTTTCAACTTCGAGCTTGATAGCAACCGCTTTACGTGGGTGGACTGGACGAAGGCGTTTCCAGACAGGTTTAGCTCTGGGGTATGTCTTTATCTCATGTACAACAATTGCAGGGTCGATACCTAGCATCTCTTCGTAGCTCCAGGTGAATATGTAACAAAATTCTTTGAACAGAGACGTATATGTGACTATTTCGTCAGCGGAACATGAATCTCCAATATGGACATTTTCAACAATCCCAGGTTTAATGTATATGTCAATGGGAATCGTGGGCGAGATATTACTTAAGTTCCCTTTAGCAAACACATCATGTGTAGTCGCGGGAACTGTCGAGATGACAACAATGGTCGACGGAGTCGAAATCCGTTGGTAGTTCTCAAGAATATGTTGCTCCAGAAAAAGTATGGAACGATGATGCCCATCATCCCAAGGGGTGTCCTCCATGACGGACATGATCATCTTGTCAGTGAGAAAAATAACACGAAAAGGATCAGGAGACAACTCATAAAGAGAAGAGGTAGAAGGTGTTGTCGATTGAATGGCTTGATATGCCGATTCAACCGGACTTAATGGCATTATGTCACCGAAACGAAGATGATCTCCAGGGTCAGGGACAATCCAAAGGTCGTGAGACGCAGGAAGTTAGTTAGGCACAGTGGAGATCATGTTTATAGAAGCAATTGATGGGCGTGGAACCTCAGGCGGTGGAATGGGGAAAGTACCCATTAACGAGGAGTCCTTTAAAAGGCCTACACCGACGTTTTCATAACCCGATGGGGTTTTAGAAATAAACGGAACATTGCCAGTACGGGTATCAGAATTGAAGAAGGCAAGTTGGTCAATGATAACAACCTTTTCTTGATGAGGGAAACGTACTACACGGAAAAGTGTTGACACAATGGCACGCATGGAATCGATCCAACTATGGCCAAGTAAAAGATTATAATCAAGGGGAGTGTCAAAGACCTCCACTTCGACTTGGACCGTCTTAAATTATAGTGTAATGGGCAACGAAGGAAGAACACCATAAGGCTTAAAACTAGATCCATTGAAGGCTTTAAGAGTGTTTTGTGATTCATTCAAGGGAGGAGAGCCAATGGCTTTCCAACAAGCAAAAGACATTACACATGTTGAGGCACCCTCATCGATAATAGTTCGACAAATGTTCTTGTCAGAGACAAAAACCTGTATCTGGAATACGAGTTGAGGGGGTAACCTTGGAATGTGATCATCCAAGTCAAAGACTATTAGATTCGTATCTATCGGGTCAATTCCACCTATAGCTTTCAACAATGCCTTCCATTGTGCAGGACAACACTGAAGGACTTCAAGGGCTGTCATCACTGAAGGTGCCTGGTCCAGATCTTCGATGATGTTGTAGTTCTAGGTCGCACAAGCATGAGGATTGAAAGCTGATTTCCTAACGACACCTTTTGGGGGTGGTCGCAGAACTGTATCAAGGCTCGGTCATTCGAGATGAAGAGGACCGTCAGTAGGTGGAATCGCGGGAGATGGTTGTACCAAAGCAGGAGGTAAATCATCAACCTTCTCCTTAGATGGAGTATAATCTTTGGCTCTAGTCATGAGTGCAACATTGTTTTTCTTAGAATCACCAGTACACATCAAAACATATGATGTCGTAGAAGAGGAGAGTTGGTATTGAATGACAAACTGAGCTTGTTGTTGAGACGAGAAGGGTTGGGACAAGACAACCGATGTAGATGGTTTTGGGGTTCCTTGAAGGAACTTAGTGACCTTGGCACATCGTGGACAATCCTTCGTGTAGTGATCGTCACCACAGATAAGGCAAGGGTATCGTGGTTTGCGCTTATCTCGATCTTCAACAGGAGTGGTTTTATTTTTCTCTATTTGATTATTAATTTTTCCCTCCTTATTCTTGCCTCTCCCCTTTTTAGATTTTTTTTTACCGACTGGGGTAGATTGGACAACATTTACCTCAAAAGTTTTTCCGGTGGGAGGGGAAGGAGACGGAGCATTTTGAACATTAGAAGAAGCATATTTAGGTGTTGTTCTTGGAACAAAATGTGAGTGGGCTTGGGAAGTACCAATCACACCATCAACTGCATGTGAGGCAGCTGGAATAGATGAAGTGCTGGAAGTACCAGGATGAGGTAATTCAGGTAGCAAATCGTAAAGTGTTCCCATTTGCGAATAAACGAGATCAAGATATTGAGCATGACTTATAGCCTACTCTTTCATGACAATGCCACCCATGGAATTGTCCTTACCAATTTCGTTCACAAAGGATTTCGTAAACCATTATGCCAGTAATTGATCGGGGAGTTCAAGTTTAATGAGACGTCGACATCTTCACCACTCATGGATATGATCAGATATATGAGTTCCTTTAGTCTATTTGAAAGAAGTCAAAATCTCAATCCCGGTATCATAACGGATCGGTAACTAGTAGTGTGTAAGGAAATCCATAGCTAGGGTGTTGAAATCAGAGAAGAAACCTGTTGACGGGCGAAATTGACCGTCCGTCAACTGGGAGAGTGGAACCGGTCCGGGGTTGTCTAAATAACCCAAGCCGTTTGGAATGGACCACCCTGACAAGTTTAACGGCTCCGTTGGCCGCTCTAAGGTTTCCTATGAAAACCAAAGAGAGAATTGATCTGAGCTAAGTAATGTAACTAAAGTAAATAAAACAAACTAAACTATAACTAAATACAAGAAACTAACTAAAATAAAGGAAACTAGAAACTAATAAAACAAAGAAAAGGAATTAATATACTAAATATAAACTATTCTAACTATTATATATAAAAAATACTGATTACTCTTGTAATAACTCAAATTAACTATCTAATTATCAGCTACAATATTTCTTATTCACAAATGTACAGTATGAACAACCTACAGATTTGATTAAAACCTGCAAAACTCATATATATTCTGCCCTAAGACAACCAAGGATCTCTTTTTTATTTTTATATTTTATGAAAAAGAAATAAAAATTACTGAAATTAAACAATCTAATATATTTACTGAAATTAAACAATCTAATTAAACTATTTAATCAAAACAGTAAACAACAAACTAATTGACCTGGAAATGCTCCAAGTCCGCCCTGTGTATGATGACTTCTTAAGCTGGTTGGAGGAGGGAAACTCGGACCATTTAGCCCTTAAGATTTTTGTAAATGATCAACTATGATGCTCCTTGAAGTATTTTACAGGACAAACAAGACATAAAAGAAAATCATAACAATCTTATGATTATAAATTCCCGCAATAAGGGAAACCTGTTATGCAGAAACTTATATATAACAATTCAATCTATGAAGAAGATAAACCTGTCATTCACAAACTGAATTAACAATTGTTATGTCTTTCATCTATTTGGAAGAAACAAGATATAGATAACAGTAATTAAAATTATATCATTTGCATTTGATTTAGATAGCTAAAGTAGTCATAAACCATAAGCAAAGTGATATACAAAAATTGAAACAAAATGTTGATATATTGAGAAGCTAAAGTTGTGACAAAACATCAATTCTGCTCCAGGTTGTATTAGAATTCTATATCCTTGTTCTCCCACGAATGAGGATGATCATTATTGCAAAGTATTTATAAGTCTCTTCACAAGGTAAAACTTCCTTGTGGATAATATCAAAACGAATTACATAATCTGGGAAAAATCCCCAAAATATTCTAAACTAAGCAAATAAAATGCAAGTGAAATCTGTGAAACACCCCCTAACTGCTCAACAACTCAGTTGCAAATTCGAGTTTACCTGCAATAGCATAGAAATATTCAATTAGAAAGATATTTCATTAAGAAAATAATAAAAAATTTATTCTACAGACTTAGCTACAGAATCATCTGATTCTGTAGCTAGTCAAAAATAGCAAACAAGACCAGATATCAATCAAAATAAAATCAAATCCAATCATCTTTTAATAATTATCAAAAAACAAATTATTAATGGTTCAATTGAAATTATCATTCAAATCAAACAGTATCAAAATGAATTCAATCAGAACAGAATAAAGAATGCTCTGTTTTCAGTTACCATAAAACATGGTCAAATTTTGACAGGCCTGTTCGTATCAAACAAAATTTAAGCAGTGAATCAAGTCATATAAAATACGATGTAATCAATAAAACCATAATCGAACGGAATCGTAATCATAAAAGATATGATTTTCCACAACCTAATTATAATTGATACCATTGAACACAAAAAGATTTGTTACAGCTGTAACAATATACATAAGTTCATGTCGTTTTAATCAACAGCAAAGATAGGTAGGCATAAGACTCAATCTGTTGTGATCGAATACCAATATGGAAGGTTGTTACGATATATTCAAAACGAAACATGCGTAACAATATTGACCAAAAATCGCCTTAGATTTTGATTGCTGGGTAGTAAATAGTCAAGATCAAACAACAACAGTAATAATCATAAGCTGGGTAGTAATCCAATAAAATCGGGTTTGAGTCATCCTGGGCGTGATCATTTCAGTTTTGCAAATCCATTTGTAACTGAATATCCATTATTATTCCAATTCAAAAGAGAACAGAGCCGATTGGCCACAACGAATTGACTAGCCAAGACTTGTATGACTGTTACGATTTTACAATTCGGGTAAAGATAAAACAAAATCCTTTTTCTTTTTAAACATAATCCAAACCGTATTCAGGCTGATCAAAGTCATACTTAAACAAAAATTGTAACAGATAACTATCGTTTGCCTATCATGTGACTCATAACCAATTCGTATCGCAACATAGATCGTGTTTCAAAGTTTGAAATACACAACAGCTTGTCAATAATAGATGCAACAGAACATTTAATCGCAACCGATTTTAAAACAATCAAATCCACATCACTATTAATAGAATCAAAACCAAATCTAATTAAAACCTTAATGATAACAAAATTTGATTTACCAAGCGAAATTATATACAACAATGCGTGCTTGTGTGATAGAGCAGGTCAATGATGTACACAAAGTTTATGAAAATGTCATAAAAAATGGGCGAAGGTCATACCAGCGAAATTGTTCGGGCTATGCCAATTTCGAATTGACAAATGTTGTAGCAGACTCAACATTTTTAAATAGAATTGAACCAGTTGTTCGCTGCTTCTTTTCAGTGGGTTGCACCTTGACATTCTGAATGGTGAGTTTTGCCACCTGATCTTCTAGATCATGAATTCTAGATTGCAACATAGGCAAATCTAGGTAGTATCTTTCCAACCATAAGCCACATTGATCGCATGGTGAAACAGCTGGTTGAGCAGGAGAGGGTTTCGACGAGTCGTCGAGGGTTTCACGAGGTATTTCAATGCCAAGGAAATTGGGATCATCCCGCAAACAAGGTGGTAGGTTTTTGATAAAGTCATAAGGAGGTTTGTCACACAGACCTTTTGAGTAGGGATACTCAGCTGCAAGGAATCGTTCAATCTCCGAGTCGGAATCCTCACTAACCACGATCGGCTCAGGGTTAACAGAAGGTTTCGGTTTATTTCTCGTCATGCGAGAGATTAACCGGGCGTTTTTCTTGCCTTTAGAATTTGCATTAGATTTAGCTTTAGGATTTTTAGCTGTGGGCTTAACAATTTCGACCTGTTTGGTCACAGACATGGGCAAGTTCGTAGGTGAGTCGGGTAGAGGTTTGGGTAGCAAAACATTGTAAGGCACAGGGAGGATAGGCTTTCTTTCGCTCACCACAGGTTTATCAACCTGTGGTGGACTTGAGTCCTCAAAACCATTACGATTGAGAAAATCAACCCAACTGTCACGACGTAACCCCAATTCATAAACCATAGTCATTTTAATCAACCCATAATGGAAGAGGCTGGTATAGGCCTGGCTGTGCTTGTACCTCTTCGCCATCTTAAACAGACTTCTATGAAGGTAATGAGGCACATTGAGTTCAAAACCCATAAAAACCATCAATAGACGAAGGTGAAACAAGAAAATGAACCCGTACCTGCCCTCGCAAGTAATGAATTGCTTGATTATCATTAGTAGGTTATGCCATCATTGTTTTAACATATTTGCAGGCCATCCTTTTTTGCAGGAGTTCACCATTCGAGATTGGAAGAGAAATTTCCATGGGACATCTTCCAATTTACAATTTTTAGACCACTTATGTCCCATAGCAGGCAGACTGGTTGCCGAGCTAAGAAATTGCTCACTAATTTCAAGTTGCACATCCCCAACCTTGGCTTGGCAGCCATCGAAGGTTAACGCAAATTGCCGAGCCACGCTAGGGTTATAACCATTGAATTTTCTTATGAATGGGAGCCATCCTAACTTCTCCAGGTCGCTATAGGCACCATCAAACATCAGCAATGCTTGGCAACCGTTGGGCTCGGCCCTTACGACTAGAGCCATGGCTTGTGTGCATAGTAGGGTTTGAATCGAACAAAATAAAATGCAGGAGCAAAATCGATAGGGCTTAACAGATGCAAGCACTCAAAGGGGAATGAATCAATGTAATGCGTGTGAAGGTGGTGGAATTACCACCACCATGCAGTGTATTAATGACTGAGTACAGAGCTATTCCATCAATAATCATAACGTTTAAAACATATTAATCGGCCAACCCAAATCGGTGAATAACCATATCAATGTGCCATTAATCAAATGTATAACGAAAACCATATGTTATAGTAATGTGCCAAGTGTATAGTTCAATCCAACATGAAATCCAAAAGTTTCACCAACGCGCCAGGTGTAAAATATTGCCATTCAAATATGAAATCAAACTAAAATGTGACCCATGCGTTTTTTAGCATAATCAAAGTTTATAAACATTGCAAC
>ML795043.1:334019-347774 GCA_009831015.1 Picea engelmannii | reverse complement strand
GGCAGAGGGGCATCGTCGCAAGGACCACCATCGCCTAAACTAGCTCTCATTTTGCGCTCTTTGGAGGCCATAAATGAGACTCTAAAGGGGCGTCAGCCATCAGGGATCAAAGTGGAGCTCCCACCATCTGGAACGGGTAATCCTGAAGCGTCGAGGGATTCAGGGGGAGGGCCTCCACCTGAAGACATCACCAGAGAACTCTAGAAGATCAAACTTCCAGAGTTTGTCGGGGGTCGTTCCAGTGAACATGCAGAGGCATGGTTGGAAGGCATGACAAGGTGTTTCACCTTAAGATACTATTCTTCCACATCAAAGGTGAAAATATCGATTTTTCAGTTGAGGGACAGTGCCTTGAATTGGTGGGGCAACCTGGAGAGGCAGTTGCACCTTACCCTAGACATCGTCTCTTGGGAAATTTTTGAGGAAAGGTTTCGAAGGAAGTATCTACCATATTACCTTGAGGAACAACAGGTGGGAGCATTTCATGCTCTAGTACAGGGAAACGGGACCATGGAAGAGTATGAGATCAGGTTTATGGAGTTGGTAAAATATGTTTCACACATGGATAATGATCAACGATGGGAAGAACGCTTTGTCTATGGGTTAAACCCTAAGATAAGGGCCATGGTGCGGATGTGGAAACCATATTTAGTAGTGGAAGCGGTTGAAAATGCACGGTATGCAGAGGAACACATGAACTTAAATGGAGGTGCGAGATCGACCTTTCCGCATCATCTTGGATTTGTGGGGAAGGCCCCTAGGACCTTCTCCAAGGGAGGGAGCTCTATACCACCTCCTTATGGTAATAGAGTTGCGCCAAGGAAAGTTTCCACAGGTATTTCAATGGCAGTGAGTGCAGCATCACGTTCATCACCAACGACCCAAGCAGGTTCATGGCCTTCTCAGGGAGCAGCTAGTAGGGGCAGGGGTTCCAGGGGAAGGAATGAATTTTAGAGACAGTCATAGAGAAATGCGCAGGTTCAATCTTGTGTTACATGTTGGGGATGTGGAGGACCCCATTACCAGCATGACTGCCTAGAGTTACAATCAAGATTTTTGCATAGAGAAGGAAAGGCCCCAATGGGAAGAGAAAGTAGCAGCCATCATATTTATGCAACGGTTAATAATCACCAGGCAGAACATCAATACACGGTGGTGGAGTCGTCAAGTACGCTAAATCATATCAATGTTAGAATTTTATTTGATTCTGGTGCTACAGATAGTTTCATTTCACCATCTGCATTAGAAAAGAGTGGGTTGGCAGCATACGAGCATGATGACTTTAAACAATTTGAGATGGATTCGAGGGAAAAACAAGAGGTAGGACCTAGAATTGATAATTTTCTAGTAGACCTGGGAGTGTGTACTACCATGTTGAAGTTATACGTCACTGCTCTCGGGATGTATGACCTAATCATTGGAATGGATTGGTTATAAGCACATCGAGCTATGGTAGACTGTTTCACAAAAAGGGTGCTTTGTGTTGACGATGAAGGAAGGCCAGTAGAGATCCATGGTGTACGAAGAAAGGTGTCTCTATGATTTATCTCAACTATGAAGGTTAAGCGGTGCATGAGGCAAGGGTGTTGACTTTATGTCATGGAAGCTGTGAATGAAAGGAAAGGACACTCCTTGGATCAGTAACCTGTATTTTCATAATTTAAGGATGTTTTTCCGAACGAATTTCTAGGGTTACCTCCTGAGAGGGAGATTGACTTTACTATTGAGCTAAAACCTGGTACAGAACCAATTTACAAAACTCTGTATAGGATGACAGTGGTAGAACTTTGTGAGTTGCAGATGCAGTTGAAAGAGCTACTCGACTTAGGGCTAATAAGGCTTAGTGTCTCACCTTGGGGTGCACCAGTAATCTTTGTGAAGAAGAAGGATGGTTCCTTACGACTGTGCATAGATTAGAGGGACTTGAACCATGCTACAGTGAAAAATAGGTACCCAATGCCACGAATAGATGATCTCTTCGATCATATGAAAGGAGAAGAAATATTCTCAAATATTTATTTGCGATCAAGGTATCACCAGTTAAGGATTACGGAAGGCGATATTCCTAAAACTTCCTTTCAAACTCGGTTTGGTCATTATGAGTTCGTTGTAGTACCTTTCGGATTGACCAACATGCCAACAATATTCATGAGCCTCGTGAATGGTGTCTTTTGAAAGTACTTGGACCGCTTTGTATAAGTGTTTCTAGATGATATCCTCATCTATTCCAAGAACGAAAGAGAACATGAGGAACACTTGTGAGTGGTGTTGTCCTACCTTAGAGAGAACAAATTGTATGGGAATTTGTCTAAGTGTTCCTTATTCCAAAAAGATATCCACTATTTAGGTCATATCATTTCCAGTGAAGGAATCTCTGTGGACCTAGAAAAGGTAAAGGTCGTTATGGAATGGCCAGTGTCGAAAAATTCTCATGAGGTAAGAAGCTTCATGGGGCTAGCAAGTTATTATAGGATATTTGTGGAAGGGTTTTCTAAGATAGAGAAACCCATCACCACTTTGCAGTGCAAGGGGGTTAGTTATGAATGGATAGAAGAATGTGATAGTGCATTCATCGAGCTTAAGAGGTTACTAACTAGTGTGCCAATTCTACAAGTGTCGGATATGGAAAAGGACTTCACAGTATGCACGGATGCCTCGAAACAAGGGTTGGGGGTTGTGCTAATGCAGGATAGAGGAGTGATAGCTTATGCATCAAGGAAGTTAAAGCAACACGAGGATCTTTATGCTAATCATGATTTGGAATTGGCAGTCGTAATGCTAGCTATGAAACTTTGGAGGCACTATCTAGTGGGGCGAAACTTTGAGCTCAAAACAGACCATCAAAGTTTAAAACATCTCTTCACTCAAAGGGATCTAAATGTCAGGCAAAGGCGATGGAGTGAGTTTATGAGTGAGTATGATTTTGGTATTTCATACATCAAGGGAAAGGAAAATGTGGTCACAGATGCCTTGAGCAGGAGGCCACATGTCTTCTCCTTGGTACCCTTAAAAGTCAATCTGAGGGAACGTGTGTTGATGCAACTCCATGGAGACAGTTGGTATTTAAAGGTTACTTCAAACCTCTAGAGTGGGAGGCAATTGGATCCAAAGTATGAAGGATATAGTCTGGAAGCAGATGGACTATTAAGATATTGAGGAAGGATGTACATCCCCAAAGGTGGGGATATTCGAAGCATCATACTGAAGGAATCCCATAGAGCACTTTATTGTGCGCATCCGGGTGTGAAGAAAATGTACACAGACATGAGGAAGCTCTTCTTGTGGGTAGGCCTGAAGCGCAATGTAGTCCATTTCGTCACCAAGTGCCTAGAGTGTCAACAAGTGAAAGTCGACCACCATCACCCGGCAGGCCTCCTACAACCACATGATGTTCCTATGTCCAAGTGGGAAGTCATTTCCATGGATTTTGTTGTGGGGTTGTCGCTCACATATCATAGACACAATGCCATTCTTGTGATAGTTGATAAGTTGACCAAGAGTGCTCATTTTATTCCGGTTAGAGACACTTACGATGTCACTAATGTGGCATACGTGTTTGTAAGTGAGGTCATCTGTTTGCATGGGATACCTAAGAAGATCATTTCAGATAGGGACTCCAGATTCACTTTTAGGTTTTGGACAAGTTTGCAGTCAGCGTTGGGGACTCAGTTGAACTTAAGCACAGCTTATCATCCAGAAACTGATGGGAAAACTGAGAGAGTAAATCAGGTTATGGAAGACATGCTTAGGATGTATGTTATGGATAATCAAACCCATTGGGAGAATTACCTACCTTTGGTAGATTTTTCCTTCAATAACAATTTTCATAGCTCCATCAGAATGCCACCCTACGAAGCTCTGTATGGAAGGCCATGCAAAACACTGTTGAGTTGGGAGAGGTTAGAAGACCGAGTGACATTTGGGCCAGAATTGATTCAAGAGATGGAGGAACAGGTGATTCAGATTAGGGAGAGACTAAAGGAAGCATAGGATAGATAGAAAAGTTATGTGGATGCACACAGTACTGATCGAAATTATAATGTGGGAGATCAAGTTTTCATTCGTATCAGGCCTAATAAGAGTACCATTTGGTTCGGGAAGGGGACAAAGTTGTCACCTCGATTTATAGGACCGTTCAGAATCCAAGAGAAAATTGGACCCGTTGCCTATCGTCTCGTATTGCCACCCCACTTGCATAAAACTCATAATGTTTTGTATGTATCTATTCTACGTCATTATGTTATTGATGAATCACATAAACTAAATTGGAAAGAATTGTAGGTATCAGGCACGGGAACCCTCACGGTAGAACCGTTACGCATATTGGATTGTAGAGTCCGACAGCTTAGAAACCATCTGGTAGACCAAGTTAAGGTCCAGTGGGACAAGTATAGTCTAGGATCTGCTACTTGGGAAGATGTCGAGATGTTATGACGAGATTATCCCTCACTTTTTTTACCACCTTGAGAATATGTTCTCAAAGGTTGGGTGTACGTAACACAACCTTTTGACTTAGACATCTAGGATTACCTGAGGCCTAATCACCTTTATTTTCTATTCACAGTGAAACTATTAATGATACACTTGAACTTTTAAGACGTAGAAACTTGTATGAATGTTTAAATGTTATTTGAATGATGATGGATATGATGTGATATACTATGTGAATGTAAATTCTATGAATGTTTAAATGTTATTGATGATTATGGATATGATGTGATATACTATGTGAATGTGAATCCTATGAAGGTTTAAATTTTATTTGAATGATGTTGGATATGATGCAATCTATTATGTAAATGATAATTCTATGAATGGGTAATGTTAATTGAATTATGGGGATATTATGAGATCTATTTCTAACTTGAAAACTTTGATGTTAAAGTTGTTGGTACACAGATACCGAATTGAAATTATGGTTGTATGCAATTACATGATGATAATGCATAGATATGTATGAGTTTGTGTTACAGACTAATCTGCAGGTCATTAGGCTATGAAATAGCCAAGGGATAATGATAATGAAAGTGGATGTCATGACCACTGACCGAGAAACAATATGGTATGAATCTTCGTATGTGAAATTATATTGGTTTGAATGCATTGCTATGATATGTGGACCAGTGTAGGATTTCAGGTGTTGAGACTGCCTAAAACTAAATAAACGATGACAAAACTCCCATCAACACGGTGCCATTGTATATTCCATTGTAGAGTGTGGAACCTAGTCCTATTAGGAGGGGTGGAGGTATTTCCCACCGTGTATCCTCCGAAACCTAGAGTCATGGGAGGACAGTGTTAGCTCACACTCCCCTAGACGTGTGATGATGACTGTCAATTTATTGTTGGGGAAGCTTGGTCAAGATAGTGACACTTCTGCTTATAGGTTCTATTTGGAGTTAGGTCAACATAGTTGATGCTCCAAGATAGTCCAGCAGAGGAAGGATAGGAATGGAAGATGGAAGTAAGTTAGGGAGGAAGGACGAATAGAAATAGTTGAGAGTGTATGGAGATTCGTCTTATGGTGGAATTTATTGTTTTTCCTTCTGAAAAGAAAATGTGTATATATGAATATTCATAATTACATAACTAAACCACAATTGTCTAAATAAAATTTGTTGAGCTAGATTATTGTAATTAAGGGAATTCGCAAACATTTCATTGGTTTATTATCTTTTATAAAATGAATAGTCTTGTTGATTGGATTGGATGCATACATAAATTACTATAGGGGTGATAATTATTGTTATTAGTACATGCATGAGACTTGTATGTACTAGCTACACATGCATTTCTTGTACATGTACACTAGTATGTATGAGTTTTCTTGTCTTACTTACTAATAATGTTGGTTATTGGATATGAATGTGTGAACCATGTGTCTTTTCCCTTGTATCATAAAATRCTTTAACTTCGGGACGAAGTTTCCTGAAKGGTGGGTGTATGTAACAACCCTAAGTAATTAATCAATTGTCATGATTTAAATAATTGTTTAATGTATATTAGTTAATTAATTAATTAGTTAATTGTCCTGATTTAATATTTGTTAAGGTATCTTAGTTTAATTAATTAATTAATTAATTTCATGATTAAATATTTGGTTAATGAATTGGAGTTTAATAAATTATTAATTTATTAAATGGAGACTTAATGTATCAGATGATGGAACCATTAAAGAGAAAGGGGATAAGGTAGATGACACTTAATGGAGAGATAAGGTGGGTGAGACTTAATGAAGGTAGAAGGCGGTGAATGAGAGAGGGGGAAAGGAGGATAAGAGAAGGGAAAAACACTCGAGAAGGGACTTTTTGTTTTGGGAGAGCATCATTTTTCATAGGGGAGGATTGTATTGTTGGTTGGGGCTGGAGTAGCTTGCTGGAGGATGGTACTACTGGTTTTTTCTTGAGGAACTTGTTGGAGTTTGGTGGACTGAGACAGGGGGCACTTGTTGCTACGAGTTTTGGGCTCGGGGGCCAGGAATCCTTACAGAATCCTGGAGCTAGGGAGCTAGAGAGGCTCTATTCCTAGCTGGTTGGGAGGAAAAGATTCAGTTTTGGGCAGATTTTGGGTAGAGCAGCTTGGGCAGAGTTTCAGCTTCATCTTGGACAGACGGAGTTGGGGAAACAACATCACTTGAGAGGTATTTATGTTCATTATTATGGCATGTTCATTATCGTTATGATGGTTCATTGTTTTACTATGATTTGTATGTTATTTAATATGTTATGTATATCATGCTGCTCATTTTAAATTTTGTTGAACCATGAACTGTTATTTTGTTGAATATAGAACCGTAAAGAAATTATGATAGAAATTTTATGTTTAAATTTATGAAATTTTAGGTTCTGTTAGATAGGACCCTACATTTGCAACATGTTCAAATTCTTTAGATATCAGAGTGATATGTACCATGATACATGGACTCATTACCTCATGGATCTGGACCCACATCCTTGTGGGAACCAAGTTGGTGTGGTGCATGTTTTTTTTGGTGATGTGTAGGATGCATCAATGAAGAGAAGAGACCCTCTAGAGTTATGCTCTATCCATCTATCTCTCTGCACTCCATGTCTACAACTTGTGGGCCTCAAGACATGATCTCATTAGTTACCCCTAGGTTGGGGGTAACATATGGTTCCTACTTGGTGACATGTGCTCACCGTAGAGATCATGAGAACCTCAGCATCTCTAGTATGGCATGTGCATGATGAGTCTCAACAAAAGATTTTAGTAATACCTAGGGTCGTGATATCACCCTTTCTCCACATGTGATAAAATCAAATGAAAAGTGAAATTATCTCTAATCTAACATATGATCATGAGCATACATATGTGGATGCAAATGCCTACCTAAGATGACACTAAGATGACATGCAATGGTATGTACAATGGATGCAAATGCATACCTACCTCTACTTATATGTTGGTTAAATGTTAGGTGTAGTCAAATAACCAGTGAAACCATCTTAACAATATCTCATAATACATGCCTCTATCCTTCATCATAAAACAAAACAATGACAAGTTAAGCACAAAAATAACATGAGTTAGAGCATGCATCATATCATAGGAAATTGTAAATTCTATCTCATGGAGGCGAGAGGGAGGGACAAAATTGTGCCAAGTCACACTTCTAGGAAAGTGCTCAATCTATCTCAGAAAAGGATCGTGAAAGGTCAAATGCTCAAGAAGTTGAATCAAAGTTTCCAAAGGTTGACTACCTTAGACGTAATCATTCCCTGAGGTCTGAGAAGGGACTAAAAAGAACCTAAAGGATGACTGAAAACTTCTTATGGGAAGGTAGAAAGATCGATATAATAAACTTCTTCTTAAGGCATTCAACATACCCTTGAATTATAAAAGAAGGATTTTCCCTGGAGAAAAATTAAGGCAAGGGACATGTTTCCCAGTTGCATCCTTAATGACATAGTGAGGTAAAGAAATTGAAGAAAGTTGGAAGACCTTGTCACAAGTATCTTGCTTCATGCAAACAACGTCCTCACCCTTATAAAAAATTGAGCACAACGGTGGTTGACAATCTTTTTTAGAGAATAAATCCAAGTGCTCAAAGAAATAGTCATCAAAATCCTCATGGTGTGAATAGAAATCATCATGAAAACATTGCATCAAGTCATCCTTGGGTGTTTGGAATACATCTGTAATTATATAATCTCCTTGTTTCCAAATGTTAGAGTTAACAGTAATCTCATATGATAACTGTAAAGGAAACATTTGAATATGTTCTTCCATATCATAAATGGGATCCTCATCAAAACCAACCATGTCCCATTTAAATCTTCCAACATGTATGAACTCATCAATATTATCAACCATTTCATTACCTCTGTCATAATATGATTGGTTTAATACAACCAAGGGCCCCTCTAACACTTCTTCACTTTCTAAATCATAAAATAGAGTATCATCAAAATCTTGGAAAGGGAAAAAACTTACCATATTCACTTCTTCTTGTGTAGGAGTTTCAAAGGCTTGGATGACTTCATCAACTATCAGTACATCATCCTCGGGACTCGCCTCTTCAATCATTTCTTCACTTTCATCAGAATATGAAGGATCTAGGTCGTCCAAGAGTTCATTTACTTCTTCACCTTATGAGTCATAGAACAAGGTATCATCAAAACCCTTGAAAAGGAAAATGATTAACCTCATTCTCTTCTTCTTATGGAGGAGGAATAAGATATTGGATGGATTTATTAGAGGGAGGAGCACACATCAACACTTCATCATCATGTTTGATATTTTTAGGCTCTCACTCTTCAACCATGTCCTCATTATCTTCGGTAGAATCATGAATAAATTCTTGCTCTTCCTCATGGGATTGGTAAACTTCATCAATATCCCTCTCCTCGACCTCTTGTTGATTGATGACTTTCTCCCACCTTTTCCGGAATTATTTAACAAAGGTTTCAAGGGAAGTTGTTCTCTCTAGACTAAGAATATTCAAGGTATCTTTGGGGTCATCAATCTTGAATTTTGTAACAATGGAATATTCTTCCTTGGATGAGGAGATGTTGGCTTCAACTTCTATGGCCATGTCATAAGATTATTGGATTGACCTTGGGCCCATTTTATCGAGCAGGAATCCTGATTTTCCAGAGAATGGCTCGATATAGAGGAAAATGAGGAACTGGGGTCTAGGATGATAGGTTCTAGGCAGTTTTCATGACAGCTTCTAGAACCTGGTATGGAACTCCCTAACGGTCTCATTTTCATTATTCTTTATGTAATTAATTAGGTCTATTAATATGCTAGGATTCTCTTTGATATTCCATATCTTGTGGAATACTTCTTCTAATTGGTCCATGGACGTGATGTTGGCATCAGGGAGACTATAATACCATTTTCTAGCATTGCCATGAAGGGTGGCAAAGAAGAGTTTCATTTCCAAATATTCAGCATCATCACTGATAGGATGGAAGTGAAAGAAGGCCCAAAAATAACTCATGTGGTCTGCAGCATTACCCTCGTCACTACCAGTGAACTTAGGGAGCTACTTCTCATACCTTGGAGGCATTTGTCGAGGGTAACCTAGAATTTCACTCATATCTAAGGGTTTAAAATTACCTAGGTCCCATTGAGAAGCCATGGTTGGCTTTGTCATTAGTGGAGTTTCCAGATAATTCTTCTAGGGATCATTAAAGAGTGAGGGAATCACCCTCATTGGATTTGACAGGCAAGCTTTGTAAGTTAAAGGATTTGATAAAAAATCTTACCAAAAAAGTGTCGTTGAGTAATATTGACTCATTGTTCCCCAGCAATGGCGCCAAAAATGTTATCACGCAATCTATACTCTCCCAAAGACCAAGGCAAGTGAAGCAAGATTGGCGTAACAAGGGGGTGACCTATCACTGTCACCTTAATAGGACACCCCTTTATTTTTAGGAGTAGGGTAAGACTACCCCATGGGAGACGTCCCTAGTGACCTAAAGGGCTAGTGAAACTAAAGCAAGGATGCAAAGATAACGCCCCTCTCACTGGTCACTCAAGTCAAAAGGTATTGTTGAGTTTATTTCTTAAGAGATGAAGAAAATGTAATGGATGAAGTGTACATTCCTGGAACAAGAAAACAAGAAAACATATGGTAGTTTCAAGTACAAAATGATATTAGTGCTTTGATAAGATAATAAACCAGTGATATAAATGCTAGCTGACATAAAATTGCAGCAATAGACAAGTTTTACAATAGAAATTAATAATGTGTAACAACAACAAGAAATATTCTTCATAAATTCTCTAAAAGACAATGAAAATATAGCATTTAGTGTATAGAATGATAATAAATTGTCATGATCGAAATTCTAAAGTGATTAGCTAGCAATAAATGTTGAGTATGCAGAAATTATGTTGCTTTACTATGGGTGTAGCAAACAATTATAACATCAGCAATGAAGTTTGTTTTCTAGGCTAGGTTAGTGTTAGTTTCAGTTAGTAAAATCTTGAGAGTTTAAGATTCAAATGTTTGTTTGATCAACCAATCAAAGAGAGATGAGACTAGTGCCTTTAAGGTTTATGGAGTCAAAATTTTCAGCACAAATTACTTGGGGAAACAATAATGATTATATTTTTCTAAGAAGATAAAGTGGATATTTGAGGAGTAGCACCTTAAGTCATCTAAGAACCAAATTTTAGGGAGGTGGGCTAGAGAGTAGGAACTTCTAGGCCCTAGCACCTTCCTGCTCCTTAGACTATTGAAAGATATCAAGTGCAACAACAACTAGACAATAGCTTCTAAAGTGATAGCACCTTAGGGCTTTAGAAGTTTGTCTAGGTCAAATAACTTTAGTAAAGTCTATCAAATGAAGAGAAAAGAAGTAGCATCTTAAGTCCTTTACTCCTAGGGTTTGTCAAGCAAGCAATTTCATAATATTTAACATGAATAAGAAAATATACCATAACCATTCAAAATGAAATGAAAATTGCATATTTACTTACTTCACCAAGAATAATCAAGCAATAAAACCCTAGATTGCCAAGTAACGTCACCAAAAATGATCCAAGTTGCAAAATTTAGCCTCCAAAACAAGTGTGCCTCACAATTTCAGCCAATAAACCCTAAAAAGGGTGCCAATTTCAGTCCTTTCTCTCTCATTGGAGAGTTATGTCAAAATTAATGTCACTTTTTGTGTATTTATACCAAAATATGGCCTAAACATAACTTTAGGTCAAAATTGCAGGGCCGACCTGATCAATTTTCCCTAAATTTAAAAAATTAAATAAAATTACATAAAAATGCCATAAAAAGGGTGATGTTAGGCCTTATCCATGAAGCGTTGAAGTCGTCTAGCCAAGCATTAGGCCTCCAAAGTCCCTCCTCCATGCCACACATGCCAGAATTGTAGCCCAACATCATCCAAATGTCAAACCCTAGCCTTGGGTGATGTCATGGGGCTACTAGGGTGACTTCCAAGGTCTCTGAAGGCCAACGTCCATGTGGGAAGGGTGGCCCCTCATCGTTTAAGCCTACCAGGGTGCCTCCAAAGGAAATGACTTCCTTCATCAATGTGCAAATCATTCACCCCTATCATGCCCCAGTCTTGGGGTTTCAACATCCATCCATGGGCTTTAAGCCCTCATGAAGGTATGAATTGGGAATTTCCTCATGAATACATCTACACCGGGAAAAATCCTGCAAAGGAAACAAGTACGCCCTCCAGGGGTCCATAAGTCATAAGCATCATGGCAAGTAAATAATATCTAATAATCAAATCCTCTGAACATGTGCATCAAGCCCCCCCTAAACTAAACAAATTCTCAAGGACATTATACAACTTGCCAAATTTAGGTTTAGGAAGGGTCTTGTTATAGCAATATTTTCCTCACCCTATGCAATCTTGCACAGAAGGCCTTTTTCCATTTCCCTATGTAGACTTTTCATCCCTTTTTACAAATCCCATAGCTAAAAATACATTTTTTCCACATATACGCACCTTGCCTACTATACAACATGCATATATGCAAGTTGCACCACTACATCCTGCGTACATCGGGAAATGTTCCCAAAAATGAAAAATGGTTCCAGGTTTCCATGTCACGACAGGAGATCAATGATCCTTGGCCTTCCATATATTGGAAACATTCTGACTCGTCCCTTCAGTTCCATTTGAAGGCTATAAATGGGCCAATTCTGAGCTATGGAAAAGAGGAGAAAGAATTCAACTTTGAGACCAAATTTACTCTGGAGGAATTATTCACTTCACATTGATTATGCATCCCTTTGTCCTTTAATTCTGAACACAGTGTTCATCCCCCAAGCTCTTCTCTTATTGATTGATAACTTTATTATCTCTCTTCTATGAGCTTGCCTTTGGTGGAGGATTGAAGTGGTGGAGGCTCAGCTGGAAGGAACTTAGTTTCTCGGTTTTAAACTGTGCCGACACGGAAGTCTGTAACTTTTTCACTTATGTTGATCATATATTAATAGAGATACGCTTTTCTCATCCAATTGATATCTTGCAAATATTTGAATTATTATTCCATGGGTGTATTTGTTATGAATGTTAATGGATTATACTATTGAATGTGCTAACATCATATATTATCACCATATAATTTCTTTGTTTGGTTGTTGAGGACTAGTTGCAAGTATATTGCTTTGGGTCAAGTGCTCAATGATGGACTTCATCGAATATTTGGACAAGGTAGGCCTTTTATTTTTTCTTGCTAGAATATTTGTTTACATAACATACTTGAGAATAGAGTTGATTTATGCAGTCATTTCCATCTGTTGTGGTTTACCCCTAGCCATAGAGAGATTTTCCTCGTAACAGAATTGGCGACAATACTAGGGATGAATCTTCTTTTTTCAGGGTTTGGAGTGGTTTTCTCCTTAGATTTCTCTCATCCATATTGCATTTATTATCGTATCATTGCTTGATAGCCTCTGTTCACTCTAGGTCTGATTCTTTCAGCCTTCTCCTTTTCCTAGCTATGTTTTTGAAACATATACATGGGTTTTTACTTGACAGGCATGTATATACATGTGTTGTCCTTCTGAAAGATGTGTACATACGCGCCTTTCCCTTGAACAATCGTGTACATCAACCTATTTTTCTTGTTTGTTGGGTTTGGTGGTTGTTGGGTAGGTTTTGATGATTGCTAAGTCTTCTTAGGTCTCTGTAGTGACTGTTAAGTGTCTCTGGGATGATAGGAAACCTATTTTTGGTTGAATTTTTGGGCGGTGCCTTTCTCATCATCTTTTCATTTTGATTGTCCTTGTACATTGGGCTGGGTGTTTTTATCCTTGGTATCCTACTTGAGTTATCTATTTCTATACACAGTAGAGTCTTTATATATCAAGTTGTTGTTCAGTGCATGCATTTTCATTTTTCTTATATTGAAAATACAAAAATATTAGGCATTTTACATTGATTGGCATTTTGATCTTTTGAGTCTTTGTCATTTAGCTTAGTGCATGTAAAGAAAGATTGCATTTTTTCAGAATTGCAAATTTGAAATTGAAAATTGCATTGTTGTTAAGAAGCATATCATTCGTTGGAAAATTGAAGTTAGGACTTTGCATTGTATTCATATTTACTTTACTTGTTGAGTCATAACATCACTAGTCTCACCACCGTACCTTTTGAGTAAGCATGACCATTAAAATTAATGCTATAATTTAAAATTGATTAGTAACGATTTTATTTTCTAGGGTGCACAAACTAGCTTAGGATTTAGTGCCTTGGAATAGGATTTTGTGAGTAAACTTCTCCAAGGCTATTAAATCAACATATGTGT
>ML795043.1:313818-333750 GCA_009831015.1 Picea engelmannii | reverse complement strand
GGTGCTTTCAAGGTTTCGGGCTTTGCTACCCTACCCATACGGTGGACCTGACTTACGACTTCTCCCATGTGCATCAGTTATACAGTGGTTTCTTAGTTGCTTTACTTAGGGGCCACATAGGTTACTTGCAGGGGTTATTCTGCAGGTACCCTAGGTCAGATAAGGGTTAGACAACACACAACCTTTATGGAGCATTACCTCTCTGGGGGTATCTAATCGATTGGTTGTTAAGCCCACGAGGGCCCTTATAACTGATTTTTTTACCTCCGATCTTTAGCAGGGAGTCTCAGGCCCCTCTTGGGCGAGGCATACCAACTTTAGGGAGGGAGACCCCTTTCATCCACCTTATCCTATTTGTGTGCATAGCGATCATTTGATTATTTTTGGTGTTCTCTTTGATTACTAGTTGGCCTTAGGATTTTATACTGAGTTTTCATTATCATGGATAGTGGAGTTCCTTTGGCTCCCTGATTTATTGCTACCTCCCCCATGAATTTCACTCATTTCATGGGGACAAATCCATCCACTTTTCATAATGGTATGCAGAATTATGACACTTGTTCCATGCCTTGGGTCTCTAATCATTTTTCTGTTGATATGCCGAATGTTCCTTCACCTTTTCCATCCTCTCCCTGGCCCACTTATATGAATCCTAGAATTGGATTTGGGGGCACCATGGCCCCGATGGCTACATCCTCATTTGATATGAGTCATGTCCCTCAACCAACTCTCAATGTGGGAGGTTGGAACCTCCCCTCTTATGGATCCAGTTCTAGCTATGCTTTTTCAGGGGCCAATACTCAAATGGGTGCTTATTCTACTTATTACACCTCGTCCGTGTATCCTTAATCCGTCATACCAGTTCCTACGAACACTTTTCCTATGGCAGGTCCACATATATCCTTGGGTCTTTCATATGGAGAGAATCAGTTTTACGATTCGGGCTACCCTCTTCATAGATTCCCTTCACATGGGGGAAACATATATCCTCACTCGAATAATCCTTATCATACTTTTGTCTCTTCGTGGACATTTTCTTCAGTGATGATGCCCGTACAAACCTCTATGGATCATTTAGGCAGAGGATACTACCCTTCCAAATAGGGACAGGGTGTAAAATAGGACCCTTCCTAGCCTGCAACATTTCAAAGCCAATCTTTCCCTGGATCTTGGTATCAAATTACACAACCCACCACTACTAGTCCAATCACTACTATTCATACTGGAGCTCCATCACCAACCTCTTCCAGTCATGTTGGAGATGGATCAATGACCTCTACAAGTCATGTTGAAGACCTGCAACCAGTTGTTGTTAGTCATGTTGGGGGCATCACTCTAGTCACCATGATTCATATTGATATCACATATCCAACCTTTGTACATCATGTGGGAAATGACTCTCTCGCCTCTACCAGTCACGCTAAGAGCATGTCACCAGCCATTGTGGATAACGTTGGGGTCATCGATAATCCTAGGCATCTCATACGTAAGCCCAAATTCCTTTGCAGGACTTGCGAAGGAAATCACCTTACTCGTTTGTGTCCTTCTACTATTGGGATACTAGAAGTGTGGGGCTCACCTAAGGGCCCTTCGAGTTTTGAGGCATCTGTGGTTTCCCCACACCTTGTTTCTCCTTTGATTGACATGGAAGTCATGTTGATGCAATCCTCTCCTGACCACACCCCCATTGTCAAGGGTGATGTGTCTCCTATACTTGTTATCATGCATCCTATTCAAGCTGGAGTTGAATAAGTAGTTGTACCAGTGAAATCTTTGGTCAATCCAACTCTCCTTTTGGAGGGTGATGCGTCCTTCAACCATGTCATTACCATTTTTGATATTGCACCTTCTGAACAAGAGAGATTTTTACTCTCCCTGAGTACTCTCCCTTCAATTCCTGGAGATGTTCCCTTTGATTGGGATTGTCTTGTGGGGTATCCAATGCCTCCACCTATTTCCTTTCTAGTAAGAGACATTATTTGATATATCATGCAGACGATAACCTCCGCTAGCACTTTATCCTCCTTGACTTGGAGAGATTTGGGTTTTTCCAAGATTGTGTTGAATATTCGTAAGATATTGACATTCCAAAGAAGTCCAACATGGGAGCCTTGGCCTCCCCCATGACATGCCACCTAGAAACTCCCAACCAAGTCTGAGTTAAGCTCTTTCCCGACTCATATAAAAAATGAAAATATTGTCGACTGAATTTGTCCCTTTCACACTCGTTAAAGTGGACTTGAAAGGTCGTGAGTCTTAGTTAAGCTCTCTTCCGACTCACTTTCAAAAAGCAAAAATATTTTTGATTGAACTTGTCTCTTTCACACTCGTAAATTGGATTTGAAAGGATGTTTATTTGGTACAAGTTTATCCCTTTTTCAAACCAAGTAGACTAAGATTACAAAAAATGACCATTTTTTTTGGTGTCAAGTTGTGATTGCATCTCATGCCCTCACTTGCAGTATTGATTCTATAGTTGGTTCTCACTTTGTGTTATAAATTGTTTACCTTAGCAATTTTTTCATCCTCAACCAAGCAGAGCCTCATTTGTATCCTTCATAATTTGATACCCTATACCCAGGAGGGAACATTCCCTCGAGTGTCCATCTCCTGGATGCACATCCTTGCATTGAGCATAGGTATGTTCCACTACTGGAACTAGTTTTTCTTATTTGAAACATGTGTTTCCTCCCTTGTATCATAGAATTCATTTGACTATGAAAAAATAAAAAAAAGATGGGCGGGAAGGGACTATTATCTCATATTGGAAACAGTCGTGTCGCCTTTGAATAGAGCACAAAGTTATTGAGTCCATTTGTCATCATAATTTTGGGTTTATCATGGCCTTAGGAAGATGATCTTGTTAGAGAGATTTTTCTCCACCGACTGGTTACTCTTTCAGTCCCTATGGAGAGTTTGATTAATGCCTCCTGCATCTCATGGTTTCATCATTGAGTCTATGTTGTCGGAGTCTTCCATATGTCTCATGCTCTTGTTCAAAGGATGTATATCAACCTGTGTTGGCCATTCCTCAGAAATCTTGACTTTGCATGTCGGCCATACCCTCAGTTTGTCTCAGAATCACATGATGTTGTAGTCCTATCACGCACCCTGGTCCTACTTTCATCATTGGTAGGTAACCTTGAACCCAACAGTCAACATTTCATCATTGGTCGTTGACTAGGTGGTTTCGCTTGTGTTTGACAGCAAGACATATATTCACACATTGGGATTCGTGTAGTGTCTTGGATGTCATTAGCCTTATTGGTAGTTTCCTCTCCTTTTTCAACAGTTTTCCTCATTGGTTGTTATTCAAAGGGTATTTTTCGTGTACCGCTTGCACTTGGCACACGTAAAAGATGCATAAGGTCGTTGGTTCGTGAACATGTTCTTCATTTGATTTCCTCCAAATCATGAATATCCTACATTATACATCATGATGAATGATAAGAGATGCCTTAATGCTCTCCTTTCAGTGGGTCTCCTTCCATCGACTTCGTCTCATCTATTCTGGAAACGAGACCTAGAGTCCTATGAGTACCTTGAGGCTTGCAGTCATTAGTGGTAGGTTCTCTCACCATCGACAGTTGGGAATACATAAATGTCTCTTGATCGATGGATTCTTCAAGTGTTCAACCCTGAATCCTTTATTCACAATTGTAATAATGTACTCAGTGCCTTGATACCTACTTTCACCATCGATAGGTTGTCTGTCATTTGTTAATGGTATACCTCAATGACCGGTAATCAAACGATGTCTCATTGTGTTTGACCTCAACTCATTTATTCACATGATGTAGACTTGCACCTTTGGCGGATTGTGTAGAAGATCTGAAGACATCAGTATGTGGCCACAGCTTTCTTGAGTCATTACTTCCTTTTCATTGGACCAGTACCTATGTGACTTCATTGATCATGGGAGATCAGATTGTACTCCATTGTATACAGATATCTTCAGATTGATTTTGAGATTGGTTCTACTGGGCCTTTTTCATGACTATGGAAGCCTTTGGCATGTAACCGCACTTGTATTTTCCTATTCATGGCCATAGACAGTTGTTTGGTAAATCTTCACATGGATCTGTAGTGTAATTCAAATTGGAAACCATGTATGCAAAGTCAGAACAGATTGTAATGAGCAACTAGCTCTTCCATCTGGCTCCTCATCACTCCACTTCTAGGTTTTTATAATGTATTTCATCCATCGCAAATACTCCTCTAACCTCACACATTAGGGGGCATCTGTTATAACAATATTTTCCTCACCCTATGCAATCTTGCATAGAAGGCCTTTTTCCATTTCCATATGCATACTTTTCATCCCTTTTTACAAATCCCAGAGCTAAAAATACATATTTTCCACATATAGGCACCTTGCCTACTATACAGCATGCATATATGCAGGTTGCACCACTACAGCCCACGTACATTGGGAAATGTGCCCTAAAATGAAAAATGGTGACAGATTTCCATGTCACGATAGGGGATCAATGATCCTTGGCCTTCCATATACTAGAAACGTTCTGACTCGGCCCTTTAGTTCCATTTGAAGGATATAAATGGGCCAATTCCGAGCTATGGAAAAGAGGAGAAAGAATTCAACTTTGAGATCAAAGTTACTCTGGAGGAATTATTTAGTTCAAATCAAGTCTGCATCCCTTTTTCCTTTAAGTCTGAACATAGTGTTCAGCCCCCAAGCTCTTCCCTTATTGATTGAGAATTTCATTGTCTCTCTTCTATGATCTTACCTTTGGTGGAGGATTGAAGTGGTGGAGGCCCAGCTAGAAGGAACTTAGTTTCTTGGTTTCGAACCGTGCCGACACGAAAGTCTATAACTTTTTCACTTCTGTTGATCATATATTAATAGAAATATTGTTTTCTCGTCCAATTGATATCTTGCAAATATTTGAATTATTATTCCATGGGATAATTTGTTATGAATGTTAATGGATTATGCTATTGAATGTGCTAACATCATATATTATCACCATATACTTTCTTTTCTTGGTTGTTGAGGACTAGTTGCAGGTATATTACTTTGGTTCAAGTGCTCAACCGTGGACTTCATCGAACGTCTGGATGAGGTAGGCCTTTTATCTTTTCTTGCTATCATATTTGTTTATATAGCATACTTGAGAATAGAGTTGATTTTTGCAGTCATTTCCGTCTATTGTGGTTTACCCCTAGCCATAGAGATATTTTCCTCGTAACATAATTGGTGACCATACTGGGGATGAATCTTCTTTTTTCAGGGTTTGGAGTGTTTTTCTCCTTAGATTTCTCTCGTTCATATTGTATTTCTTGTTGTATCATTGCTTGACAGCCTCTTTTCACTCTGGTTCTGAGTCTTTCAGACTTTTCCTTTGCCTATATAAGTTTTTGAAACATATACGTGGGTTTGTGCTTGACAGTCACGCATATACGCGTGTTGTTCTTCTACAAGATGCATACATATGTGTGTTTCCCTTGCACAGTTGCGTACATCAACCTCTTTTTCTTTTTTGCTGGGTTTGGTGGTTGTTGGGTAAGTTTTGATGATTGTTGAGTCTTTGTATGTCTCTGTAGTGACTGTTAAGTGTCTGTGGGATGACAGGAAACCTGTTTTTGGTTGAAATTTTGGGTGGTGCCTTTCTCATCATCTTTTCATTTTGATTGTCCTTGTACATTGGGCTGGGTGTTTTTCTCCTTGGTATCCTACTTGATTTATCTCTTTCTATACACAGTAGAGTCTTTATATATCAATTTGTTGTTCAGTCCATGCATTTTCATTTTTCTAATATTGAAAATACAAAAGTATTAGGCATTTTACATTGATTGGCATTTTGATCTTTTGAGTCTTTGTCATTTAGCTTAGTGCATGTAAAGAAAGATTGCATTTTTTTAGAATTGCAGAGATGAAATTGAAAATTGTATTGTTGTTAAGAAGCATATCATTCATTGGAAAATTGAAGTTAGGACTTTGCATTGTATTCATATTTACTTTATTTGTTGAGTCATAACATCACTAGTTTCACCACCGTACCTCTTGAGTACGCATGACCATTAAAATTAACGTTATAATTTAAAATTGATTAGTAACGATTTTATTTTCTAGGGTGCACAAACTAGCTTAGGATTTAGTGCCTTGGAATAGGATTTTGTGAATAAACTTCTACAAGGATATTAAATCAACATATGTGTCTGACTAAGGGAGTGGAGAAATCCATTATATAATCAGTAATATCAGGAGGCTTCGCTTACACCAGATTTAATAACAAGGTCACACGAGGTTGGTTTAAGGGATATCCCCCTGATACCTTCTTATGGTTAGAGATATTTATGGGGATCTATTCATATTTGGGGATATTGCTAGTGTCCTTACCTTCGTGCGAGGTGGTGCTTTCAAGGTTTCGAGCTTTGCTACCCTACCCATATGGTGGACCTAACTTATGACTGCTCGCATGTGCATCGGTTATACAGTGGTTTATTAGTTGCTTGACTTAGGTGCCACATAGGTGACTTGCAGGGTTTATTTTGCAGGTACCCTAGGTCAGGTAAGGGTTGGACAGTACACAGCCTTTACGGAGTATTATCTCTCCGGGGGGATTTGACCGACTAGTGGTTAAGCCCATGAGGGCCCTTATAACTGATTTTTTTACCTCTGATATTTAGCAGGGAGTCTTAGGCCCCTCTTGGGTGAGGCATACCTACTTTAGGGAGGGAGGCCCCTTTCAGCCACTTTATCTCATTTGTGTGCATATTGGTCGTTTGATTATTTTTGGTGTTCTCTTTGATTACTAGTTGGCCTTAGAATTTTATACTGAGTTTTCATTATCATGCATAGTGGAGTTCCTTTGGCTCCCTAGTTTACTTCTACCTCCCCCATGACGTTCACTCATTTCATGGGGATGAATCCATCCACTTTTCATAATGGTATGAAGAATTATGACACTCTGTCCATGTCTTGGGTCTCTAATCATTTTCCTGTTGATATGTCGAATGTGCCTTCACCCTTTCCATCCTCTCCCTGACCCACTTATATGCATCCTAGCATTGGATTCGGGGGAACCATGTCCCTGATGGATACATCCTTGTTTGATATGAGTCAGGTCCCTCAACCAACTCTCACTGTGGGATTTTGGAACCTTCCCTCTTACGGATCCAATCCTAGCTATGATTTTTCAGGGGCCAGTACTTAAATGGGTGTTTATTCTACTTATTACACCCTATATATGTATCCTTCATCTACCATACCAGTTCCTATGAACACTTTTTTCCATGGCAGGTCCACATATATCCCTGGTTCTTTCATATGGAGAGAATCAATGTTACGATTCGGGCTACCCTCTTCATGGATTCCCTTCACATGGGGGAAACATATGTCCTCACTCGAATAATCCTTATCATACTTTTGTCTCCTTTTAGACATCTTCTTCAGTGATGATGCCCATACAAACCTCTATGGATCATTTAGGCAAAGGATACTACCCTTCCAGATAGGGACAGGGTGTAAACTAGGACCCTTCTTGGCCTTCAATGTTTCAAAACCAATATTTCCCTAGGCCTTGGTATCAAATTCCACAACCCACCACCACTAGTCCAGTCACTTCCAGTCATATGGGAGATCCATCACCAACCTCTTCCAGTCATGTTGGAGATGGATCAACGACCTCTACAAGTCATGTTGAATACCTGCAACCATTCGTTTCTAGTCATGTTGGGGGAAACACTGTAGTCGCCACGAATCATATTGATGTCACATATCCAACCTATGTACATCATGTGGGAGATGAATCTCTCACCTCTTCAAGCCACGTTGAGAGCATGTCACCCGTCATTCTGGATGACGATGGGGGCATCGAGAAGCCTAGATGTCTTATATGTAAGCCCAAATTCCTTTACAGGACTTGTGAAGGAAATCACCTTACTCGTTTGGGTCCTGCTACTGCTGGGATACCAGAAGCGTGGGGCTCACCTAAGGGCCATTTGGGGTCTGAGGCATCTGTGGTTTCCCCACACCTTGTTTCTCATTTTATTCACACGGCATTCATTCCTATCCAATCCTCTCCTGACCACACCCCCGTTGTCAAGGGTGATGTGTCTCCTATCCATTTTATCACTCATCCTATTCAACCCGAAGTTGAATAATTAGTCGTACCAGTGAGATCTTGGGTCAATCCAACTCTCCTTTTGGAGGGTGATGCATCCTTCAACCATGTATTTATCATTTTTGATATTGCACCTTCTGAACAAGAGAGAGTTTTACTCTCCCTTCAAGTCCTAGAGAAGTTCCCTTTGATTGGGATGGTCTTGTGGGGTATCCAATGCCTCCTCATACGTCCTTTCTAGTAAAAGACATTATATGATATATCATGGAGATGATAACCTCCACTAGCACTTTATCCTCCTCGACTTGGAGAGTTTTTGGTTTTCCCAATCTTGTGTCGGTTATTCGTAAGATACTGACATTCCACAGAAGTCCAACACGGGAGCCTTGGCCTCCTCCATGACATGCCGCCTAGAAACTCCCACCCGAGTCTGATTTAATCTCTTTTCCGACTCGTATAAAAAATGAAAAGATTGTCCATTGAATTTGTCTCTTTCACGCTCATTAAAGTGGACTTGAAATGTCACAAGTATTAATTAAGCTCTTTTCCGACTCGTTTTCAAAAAGAGAAAATATTTTTGAGTGAACTTGTCTCTTTCACACTCGTAAATTGGATTTGAAATGACGTCTATTTGGTACAATTTTATCCCTTTTTCAAACCAATTAGACTAAGATTACGAAAAAGGACATTTTTTTTTTGTGTCAACTTGTGATTGCATATCATTCCCTCACTTGCAGTATTGATCCCATAGTTGGTTCTAGCTTTGAGTTATAAACTATTTTCCTCTACAATTTTTTCATCTTCAACCAAGCAGAGCCTTGTTTATATACTTTGCAATTTGACACCCTATACCCAGGAGGGAGCACTCCCCCGTGTGTCCATCTCCCGCATGCACTTCCTTGCATTGAACATAGGTATGTTCCACTGTTGGAACTAATTTTTATTACTTGCAACACTTTTTTCCTCCTCTGTATCATATCATTCATTTGACTATGAAAAAACAAAAAAAGAAGGGCAGGAAGGGAATATTATCTCATATTGGCAGTAGTCTTGTCTCCTTTGAATGGAGCACAAAGTTATTGAGTCCATTTGTCATCATAATTTTGGGTTTAGCATGGCCTTAGGAAGTTGATCTTGTTATAGAGAGTTTTCTCCACCGACTGGTTACTCTTCCAGTCCCTATGGAGAGTTTGATTGATGCCTCATGCATCTCATGGTTTCATCATTGAGTCTATGATGTCGTAGTCTTCCATATGTCTCATGCTCTTGTTCAAAGGATGTTTATCAACCTGTGTCAGCCATTCCTCAGAACTCTTGACTTTACATGTTGGCCATACCCTCAGTTTGTCTCAGAATCACATGATGTTGTAGTCCTATCACACACCTGGTCCTACCTTCATCATTGGTAGGTAACCTTGAACCCAGCAGTCGACATTTCATCATTGGTCGTTGAATTGGTGGTTTCCCTTATGTTCGAAGGCAATAAATCTATTCACACATTGGGATTCGTGCAGTGTTTGGATGACATTAGCCTTACTGTTGGTTTCCTCGCCTTTGTTAGCAGTTTATCTCATTGGCTACTATTCAGAGGGTCTTTTTCATGTACCGCTTGCACTTGGCACACATGAAAGACACACAGGGTCGTTGGTTCGTGAACATGTTCTTCGTCAGATTTCCTCCAAATCATGAAGCTCCTTCTTTATACCTCATGATGAATGATGAGAGATGCCTTAATGCTCTCCTTTCAATGGGTCTCCTTCCATTGACTTTAGCTCATCTATTCTAGAAATGAGACCTAGATTCCTATGATTACCTTGAGGCTTGCAGTTATTAGTGGCAGGTTCTCTCACCATCGACAATTGTGAATACATCAATGTCTTTTGATCAATGGATTCTTCAAGTGTTCGACCTTGACTCCTTTATTCACAATTGTAAGAATGTACTTGGTGCCTTGATACCTACTTTCATCATCGGTAGGTTGTCTCATGTTTTTTAACGATATAACTCAATGACCAGTAATCAAATGATGTCTCATTGTGTTTGACCTCAACTCCTTTATTCACATGATGTAGACTTGCACCTTTCACTGATTGTATAGAAGACTTGAATACATCAGTATGTGGCACAAGCTTTCCTGATTTGTTTCTTCCTTTTCATTGGACCAGTACCTATGTGACTTTAGTGATCATGGGAGATCAGATTGTACTCCATTGTATACAGATATCTTCATATTGATTTTGATACTGGTTCTATTGGGCCTTGTTCGTGACTATGACAGCATTTGGCATGTAACTGCATTTGTATTTTCCTATTCATGGCCATGGACAGTTGTTTGGTATATCTTCACATGGATCTGCATTGTAATTCAAATTGGGAGCCATCTATGCAAATTCAGTACATATTGTAATGAGCGACTAGTTCTTCCAGTTGGCTCCTCATAACTCCACTTCTAGGTTTTTATAATGTATTTTGGCCATCGCAGATACTCCTCTAACCTCACACATTAGGGGCATCTATTATAGCAAGATTTACCTCACCCTATGCAATCTTGCATAGAAGGCCTTTTTCCATTTCCCTATGCAGACTTTCCATCCCTTTTTAAAAATCCCAAAGCTAAAAATACATTTTTTCCACATATACGCACCTTGCCTACTATACAGCATGCGTATACGTGGGTTACACCACTACATCCCATGTACATCGGGAAATGTGCCCAAAAATGAAAAATGATGTCGGGTTTCCATGTCATGATAGGAGATCAAGGATCCTTGGCCTTCCATATACTAGAAACGTTATGACTCATCCCTTCAGTTCCATTTGAAGGCTATAAATGGGCCAATTCCGAGCTATGGAAAAGAGGAGAAAGAATTAAAATTTGAGAGAAAAGTTGTTCTAGAGGAATTATTCACTTCACATTGAGTCTACATCCCTTTGTCCTTTAAGTCTGAACACAGTGTTCATCCCCCAAGCTCTTCCCTTATTGATTGAGAACTTCATTGTCTCTCTTCTATGAGCTTGCCTTTGGTGGAGGATTGAAGTGGTGGAGGCCCAACTGGAAGGAACTTAGTTTATCGGTTTCGAACCATGCTGACACGGAAGTATGTAACTTTTTCACTTATGTTGATCATATATTAATAGAAATAATCTTTTCTCATCCAATTGATATCTTGCAAATATTTGAACTATTATTCCATGGGCGTATTTGTTATGAATGTTAATGGATTATGCTATTGAATGTGATAACATCATATATTATAACCATATACTTGTTTTGCTTGGTTGTTGAGGACTAGTTGCAGGTATATTACTTTGGGTCAAGTGCTCAATGGTGGACTTCATCGAACATCTAGGCGAGGTAGACCTTTTATTTTGTCTTACTAGCATATTTTTTTATATAGCATACTTGAGAATAGAGTTGATTTCTATAGTCATTTCTATCTGTTGTGGTTTACCCCTAGCCATAGAGAGATTTTCCTCGTAACAAGTCTCAAGATGCCCTATTGGGTCAATAACTCCCAGGTCTAGGGTGTTTCCTAGGTGGATCCTATCCTAGTCATGTGTTTATGTGAGATGGTGTGGGGTAAACTTTTTGGCAAGGGGTTCATGACATACAAAGGTTTTTATTTTCCTACCTATGGGTTCCTTTGTGGAGGGTGAGTTCTCCCTTGTCCTAAATGCAATTTTTTCCAAGACCGTTTGTTTATCATTCTTCTTCTTAGATTTTTCTTTCATGTTTCAAGGAATTAGTTTTAATCCATTGTCTTGTCTTGGTGTCTAGATATGATAGTGTCATTCACAAATACCTTGCGGAAATGAGAAGGTTGGCTTGTGATGAGACCCCCTTTCCCTCAATCATGTAACTGAGAGCCACTACCCTGGATTGGTGACCAGATGATGATAATGTCTTACCGCTAAATACCTATGATCATGATAGGTTGTCTCATGATGATACATTATATCCCCCAACTAACACCTTGAGTAATCATTATCATTCATTTTGTGGATCCCCATTTCTTACAGAGAAGCATTTTATTGCTTTCTTGGATATTCCTGGTTGAATCATCTCAAAGGTTTTATGATTAGATTTTACCTTTTTCCATCTACTTTTACCCTATGGGACTTTAGCCCCTTCTTCCCATGAGGTAAAGTGCAATCCCTTATTGGGTCAATACACTTGAAGATCCCAAAAGGGTGGGGAGATGGAGGGAAAAAGTATGGAAAGTGACAAGTATGGTAGCGAACGGATGATGACGTTTCAAGGAACCACCCAGAGGACACAATGACACCCACATTAGGTTTAAATAAGGCAAAGAGCATAAAATCCAATCAAATGTCCTAAAATAAAGAAAGGTCCTTTACAACATGTCCAAATGATTTAAATATCAGAGTGATATGTACCATGATAACAGGACTCATTACCTCATGGAGAAAGACCCATTTCCTTGTGGGAACCAGGCCAGTGTGGTTGATGTTGTTGTTGGTGATGTGTAGGATGCATCAATGAAGAGAAGGGCCCCTCTAGGGATATGCTTTTTCCATAAGGATCTCGACACTCCATGTCTACAACTTGTGGGCCTCGAGATATGATATCCTTAGTTACCCCTAGGTTGGGGGTAGCAGGCCAAAAATACTTGTGCAAGCTTACAGAACTCTGTTATGCTGCTCAATAAGGATTTTATGCCCCCAGGCCAAATTGGCCACATGTCCTTGAATGGCTTGAGGAGGCGAGTTGAAACTCACGATAAAACTCAAACTAGAACTCAAATGGGAGAACCACCAGTTGCATTGGATATGGAGCATCAGGTTTGAACTAGTGGGGCCCCTCCACTATCATTTTATCAATTGGAATATTGTTTGTTGGAGTATCTACAACACTAGGGTTTTTCTCAATGAGGCATAGTGCAATTTTTGAAGAGGAGGTTGATTTTCAAGAACACTTTGTTGGGAGTTTTTGGGTAGTGTATTCGCATGGGCCTTGGCCAAACAGACTTGTGGGAGCTTACAAAAATCTATTATACTGCTCAGTTTCTATTTTATTCCCCCATACCAAATTGGCCACATGTCCCTGAATGACTTGAGAAGGTGAGTTGCAACTCATGATAAAACTCAAACCAGGACTCAAATGGATGAAACGGCAGTTTCATTGGATCCAGAGAATCGGTTTTTAGCTAATGGGGCCCCTTCGCTATCATTTTGTCGACCGAAAAACCATTTTTTGGAGTATCTCCTGCACTAGGGTTTTTCTCAATGAGGCATAGTGGAATTTATGAAGAGGAGGTTGATTTTCAAGAACATTGTGTCAAGCATTTTTGGGTAGTGTAGTCGCGTGGGCCTTGGCCAAATAGACTTGTGGAAGCTTACAGAACTTTGTTATGCTTCTCGATTTGGATTTTATGCTCCCTGACCAAATTGGCCACATATCGTTGAATGGCTTGAGGAGGTGAGTTGCAACTCACGATAAAACTCAAAGAAGAGAGGTCATAAGGCACGAAAATGTTTTTATTCATTTCCTTGTTCTAGTTTATGGACTAAACAATCACTATATGGTTGAGTGTTAGAGGAATTCATCCACCACCAAATATTGTGAGATTCGACTGCATAACCAAGTTATAGATTCATGTATCATGTGGCTACAAACTAATGCTACCTTGGATACAAAACCACCCAAGTTCTTGGGTCTAAAAAGAAGAATGTAGATAATAGAATTAAAACTAGATGGTTGTAATAAGTATCACTCTATCTCATTATTGCAATAAGAAAAATAATGGATTTAGTATAATACAATGAGCTTGATTTTTTGGATTAGTGAAACATCAACAAAGTTACGCATGTGCATGAATATAAGTAATATTAATTTGTTGCATGTGCATGAAATCATTGAAGTAATGTACAAGAAGTGTGTGTAAAAATCAATTGTGCATGCACCATATGCACCAAAACCCCCCCTAATCGCAACTTAGGTGGGCTTTTGGTGGTGATGCAGAGATAAAGAGATGGGTTTCAATAAATATGAAGCCATTTTAGATACCCATGCACAAAATGATCCCCTCAAGAAGTGAGGATGAGGAAAACCCAATGTGAACCCCTCACCCCCAAAGAGATTAGAAAGAGAAGACTAAGTAGCCCACTCTAAAGAAGAAGTTGCCTGCACCTCCAAGCATCCATAATGAAGATGGGTCATGTTGCAAAATTTTGGGTGTCATGAGGGTAACTCAAATGCCCTCCTAAAAACAAACATTTCTCACAATTTCTTAGTTGATTGGTGATGGTATTGAGAATTCATTAACCCTTAACACCATCTGGATACACTACAAAAATGTAAGGTTGGATTTGTGAATCCATAGCCTTGCATCTCTCTATATGAATGTGAACCCATGCTTGAGTATCTAACAGTCTGAAGTGTTTTATGGTGAGTTTCTGACTACTACAATCTTTGAAAGGAGTAACACCTATAACCATGCTCTACTTGCTAAGTTATTGGAAATAATGGTAATTGAGATGGCTAAATTTCTCATGCCACAATATGCACACCTCATTATAATGAGTGAGAAGAATAGTTCAAAGAGACTTGGAAGATCTATGCATCCTTTAATAGGGATATTTAACATTGGAGTTTTGAATCATACAAAACGACTTTCTTGTAATATCTATACATCATACAAAATGACTTTGAGGGTCATCACATGAGGTTTTTTCCCTTCCCCTTTCCATAATTATTCATCACTTCACCTACCTTTGACTTAGGGAATTAGGAAATACTCATTGTCCTAGGACTTGTCATGTGTCTAAGGGTTAATGTTGTTCCCCCTTGGTAAAACTTAGGAAAACATTAAAACTAACCTTGTTGTTATGTTGTGTTAAGATAAATCACTAAGTGTACACCACCTAATGGCTTGCAAGGAAGTTGGACCGACCACTCAAAGTGGGCTCCTTGCATTAGGATCTATGTACCATGACTCGAGATCCATGATGTTTTCTTGGGATTCATGTATGACATTGGGATACGTGTCATTGCTTTGAGATATGTGATAGTGCATCAGGTTATGACAACGATGCCACATCATCATAGTTGTCACATGGACCACTCAAAGATGCCCTCCTTGCACATTTGGACACCTTCATGCATGATTATTCCATACTAGACCACATGTGGGAGGATTGGAGGATTGTTGAGACATATGTGGGTTTATAGGAGGTGGTTACACATGGTCATAGGTTGTTACGATGGTTACATAATGATGTGGCATTGACCACATTGATTTATTTGATGAGTGCCATAGTTAAGGAGCCACATGTGTTATACTACATTGGATACTTGTCTTGGATGAGCCACATGTGTGGCATGATGTAATGCATATGGATTTAGTTACATCTTGAGACAACCACACCCTTGATTCTATGGGTTAGTTGGAGGAGCGCTCTATGTCTATGGGCCCATATTTGACCACTTATTCACATTTGTTTTTATAGATGATGGCTAATTTTGAAGAGGGAACACTTTATCTAACCCTCTAGCTCATATGTGTGACTATTAGTTACACATTTGACCAGTTTTGAGGGGGTACTCATGTATTGGATTTTTGTGAGGGCAGTTTCGTCCCACTTATTGTATTTTTCTCATGGTTTTGACTTTGGGCTAATGGACTTTGCCCATAGTTTGAGCTAGCACATTGTATTACACATTGTATTCAGAAGTTCCTTAGCTACAAAAGGAGGATGCCTCTCTCATTTTCATTTGTTGGAGAT
Organism: Picea engelmannii; assembly: GCA_009831015.1. NCBI lineage: Eukaryota > Viridiplantae > Streptophyta > Pinopsida > Pinales > Pinaceae > Picea > Picea engelmannii. The sequence continues at coordinate 317,917 of ML795043.1, read as the reverse complement.
TATTGAGAAAACTAGCCTACAAAGTTCTTGTGTATCTATATTTTTTCTAAGTGATTTTCTAGGATATTTTTCAAGGGTAAGATATAATATTATTCAGGTTTGTTGAAGGACAAAGCTACTAAAAGTCCAAAGAAGTGMACCTTKCTATACTTGGAAGGGAAATCAAGTTATAGTCGAGTTTCTTTCTTTATTCCCTTTAACCATTGTCTTGTTTCCTTTTCATTGAGGTAAGATGATCCAGGAGGCTCCCCAGGCTTAGAAAATGCTCAAAAAAAWAAAAATCTCGGAATTGAATGAAACCAATTCCATTGCGACCTACTCGTCACGYTGATTYCGGAAGTATATTTAMTTTCTCAAACGGGCTCTATATGCAAGAGTTATCACACTCTGRCCATTTTCTCAAAYAGCTAAAAAGTCAAAGGAATGGCAAAAAGTCAATGTTGACATCAACATGACGTCACCAGAGCCAATTCAGGATGTTGACGTGGTAGAGGTAGGTAATGACATTTGGCGACCTGTCACTGGGCAGAGGATGCATACATGGACCAATTATAGATTGACACTTGGAAAATATTTGGATAAATGTGGTGGTGCCACGTGGCCCAGGCATGGGTAGCCACATGGCACCCAGTCAGAACATCGAATGGAAAGTTTCAAAAATGTTTGGGACTCCATAGGTTTTGAACCCACGACCACCCACCAAGCCCATGCTTTGAGAAATGGCCCAACACCAACGCGTCACACATGTTACTTGTTAAATAAAACAAGTTTAATATTATTTAAATTTTAATATATTGTATGTAGGTGGAAAGGGGCTAGGGCATAGCCCCGGACCACATTTTTAATACCATATGTGACCACCATAAAATAAGGGTGCAGGGGCCATATGCATGGGTATTTTTATAGACCCTAGCCCTTGGATCTCGGGTGGATCCCACTAGACCAGGGGCTATCCCCTCAAAAGGCACGTGGGTTTATTTTTTGGCCGACAGTTACATGATGTGCACCCCAAATCCAGGAGCTGGAGCTTATTCAAGGCAGGCGCGCAGCCCAAAGGGCTGGCGCTTGGCCATATGAAGCTGCATGTGACCATATATTGAGGACACACACCATTATTTGAGGGATTAACCATATATTTATGGTAAAAGTGGGTTTTTTACCTACGATAATGTAATTTTTAATTATTTTGCCTGATATTATGACCAGAAAGTGATTTTTTTAGGATATCTTGGCCATTTGGAGCGGGATTTGATCCCAAAAAGAGGCCAGATCTTCAGGGGAAGTTGGGGTTCCTCATCTGAGCCTGAAAACTATAAAAACCAGGCTTTTTGAAGATTGAAGGGAGACTTTTGATGCAGGGATTTGAAGGAGCAGCTTGTAATTTGTGGCCTTTTCTCATGTTTTGAGGGGCATTTTTGCCATGTTTTTGAGAGGAGTTTGATGGAGCATGTATGAATCTGAGCAAGGAGGTATTGCACAGTAGATATGAATCACATTATGTAACAACAAAGAGCCTATGTAAGAGAACTTTGAGAATTTTAAAGAGCAATAAAGAAGTCCTCCACTTGGAAGCGGGCCCGAAGACATAGCCAAGAATTGGTGAACTCTGTTATCAACCTCTTGTCTCCATTTATCTTTCTTTTTTTTTGTCCTATTCTCTTAATTTGTAGCATGGATATTAATGGTTGATCTCTTTATTCATTAATAAGCATCAAGTAAAAGTCACATTTGATATTTCGTGAACAAGATAATAAGTTTATGTATTTCGAATTCTTAACGATCTGATGCAAAAAGTACATTAAACTAACTTGCAATTTATCAGTAATACCTTCATTTTTGGATCATAGGATGTCCTAGGGATATTCCTTCTTACTTTAGCCAAGCCTTAACATCACCTTAGTAGTACTTGGAAAGCATTACTAGAGGACCAATCCCCCCATCCACTCTTGAAGAATTCTATTAGCCATAGCCAATCCCTGAGAGGAAATCCTTTTAGGTGCCTTTAAACATTGACTCATGTTCAAACCCTAAACTTCACCTAGAATTTTTGGAGTGACCTCATAGCCCTTTCTTGGCATTGGTCTATCCTTTTTGTTCAACCAAAAAACCAAAAATAATCTCTTTTTCTTTTTGTTTGATTCATAATCTATGGCTTAAAATATTGATTGATCTCATGTTAGATTGCTAGATCTAAGTGGGGCCTTGTTTGTTATTCCTTTTCTTACTTGGATATACCTCATGCTAATTGATTTCTTTTTTTTATGGTACATCTTGAAGTTGGAATAAATTGTATTTTGGATCTTGTTTAAAAGTTGAACTTTCAGATTTGATCCTCTTTGACAAGTAAACTCTAGAAGTACTTAACCTTACACATTGATAATTGTCTAAATGCGCCATTTCTTTTCAATGTTCAAGAATTATTGACTCGCTAAATAACCCCTTGATTGAATCAACACACTAAAGGGTGCAATGACCTAGTAGATAAGCCAACGACTTGTCATTTTTGGACACTAAATCTTGCTATTAAATCTGAACGTCCATGGTTTTGAGGTTATTGTTTAGAATTAAGTTATTTTTCATGGTGGTATCAAGTGATATGTGGTATAATAACTCTCTTACTCTCACCTAAAAAAAAACTTGAATTCATGTATATCACTTATGTCATATTTCTAGCATTGTTGATAAGAGTTTGTAGTCTGCATAAGGATAATTTCAAACTTGTCATTTTTGCAAAGTTTTAGCTCTCTTATGATATTAAACACATCTAAAGGAAAACCAATTCTAAAAAAACATCCCAATGACCTAATTAATTGTTCCATAATCTCACTAAAATATGTGTTTTGAGGGTTTAGGCACTGGAGAATAAATTTGTGGTATTATTGCTCATTGTCTAGCATTTCCTATATCTTTCCTCTATGGTCAAACAATTTTGAGTGTTGATCATTGTTTGAGAGATTTGGATTGTGGAATGATTTTGAATAGATGGTGTATTAAGGTCTACTTTCATTCTCATCAAGTGAAATGATGGTTCAAACTTCAAGGGCATAGAGTCACAAAGGATTGGGTTCTTGTCTAAGAAATTTTTTATAGCAAGACACCCTCGGCCTTTGGCATCAATATTGTGATTTTACATCTACATGATACACAAATTTGCACTCGTAAAATTAATCTACAACTAAAATAGAAATATTGGAAACACTGATCAAAATTGTAGATATGCATAAACATAATTTATGAATGGCAAACTCAAGATTGAAGACACCACACATTAAAAAATGGCAGCAACCTTACAAGTAGATAGAGACTAGATCTAATAAATTACCAACATGAATATAGTGGATAACGAATAAAAGTTTGAAACAACAATCATTATATTCACATTATAAACAAAGTTACCAACTTAATGAGAACTGTGACCTCAAAGAGAGAACTCTGGCCCAAAAAACCCATATTTTTTTCAAGAAAAACATGAAAATCAACCCTCAAATCAAAAAGTGGTGCTAGCAGTAGCACCATTTTTTCAAATGTGGTCAAAATTAAAACATTTTTCAAACATGGCCTTCAAAAATCATACAGTAGCTCAGAAAAACCTTCAAATTGGCACCTAAATAAAAACAATGATGTTACAGAAAAATAATAATAATAATAATAAATAAGTAAAATAAAATTCAAAATGTTAAATTTATAGATATTTTGAAATCTTATTTTCAGCAGTCAGTACCATTAAAACCAAAGCCTAAAAATCAACCATCAAATTGAAAAGTACTACTACCAGTAGCACCCATTTTAAATTTGGGGTATTAAAATGACATTTTTTAAAGTGGTAATCGAAATCATCGTTACTGCAAACAAAATCATCAAATCAACCCTTAAATGCTTACTTTTTAAATCTTAGTTTATCACTCCAAACATAACATAATACATAATGCCATGAAAACAATACATTTAAAAATATATATTCAAAACCTAAATTTAAAATAAAATAAAATAAAACTAAAAAAGAATGAAAACAATTTAAAATTTTCCCCGAAAAAACAATAATTTTTAAATATATATATATATATATATATATATATATATATATATATATATATATATT
>ML795043.1:274646-285826 GCA_009831015.1 Picea engelmannii | reverse complement strand
CCAGTTTCTTTCTTTTTCTCTGGACACTCAAATGACCTGTGCCCATTATTTCCACACGTGAAGCATGTAATTACTCCACCTCTTCCTCTTCCTCTACCTCTAGTACGAGGAAACCTATCATTATCAGCATATCCTCCTCTTTGTTCAGTTTGTTGTCCTTGCTGCTCAACATATGGCCTTCTCTGCGAGGCTCCACCTCTTTCAACTTTTCCCTGAGGTTTCTTCCATTCCTCCTTGGGCTTCTGGTATTTATCTTGGGCAACTTCTTTGCTTCTGGGTTGACTTCTGCCTCGGCCCCTCTGACTTTGTTTACAGCTCAGCTTCTCCTCGGCTTTCAAAGCTAATTGGTAAGCATCCTCCATCGTTTGGATGGTTTCCATGATTATTTCATCCTGAATTTCATACCTCGGACCATTTATGTACCTGGCCACCTTTTCATCATTGCTTTCGTGATGACCTGCTTTGATATTTAACCTATAAAATTCCTCAGTATACTCTTTCACTGTCATCAACTTCTGTCTCAGGTTATGCATCCTCCTGAACAGAGAAATTTGATAATCCCTGGGAATGAATTTTGCCTTCATCTTTGCAATCATCCTATCCCAGCTCTTTATCTTCTTCTTTCCTTGGCAACGCCTATCAGCTTGCAGCTCATCCCACCATAATGATGCGTGTCCCTTCAATCTTGTGACAGCATGCCTAACCTTCTTATCTTCTTCGATATCCTCATAATCGAAATAAGTATCAAGAGCTCTAATCCAGTCTAGAAGCTCTTCTGCATCCAGATTCCCTTCATAAGATGGAATGTCCATCTTTGTTTTCGAACTCATCCGAGCGATAGCCTTAATTAATCGCTCATTGGCTGCATCTTCTGCTGGGATTTCCTCTTCTTCATGTCCATCATCATCTTCATTTTTGAATTCACTGATATCTCCTGCATCAGCTGTGTGCCTTTGTCTTATCTCCATGTCCTCCATTCTGGCACGGAGATTTTGCATTCCTCTCTCCACGTCTGGATTCTGTACTTGCCTACCTCTTTCTCTGGACAATTCCCTTTCTCTGGACAATTCCCTTTCCTCCTCCGGATTGGGTGATTGTCTACCTCTTCTCCTTGGTGGCATGGTGAATTCTCCTTATCCCCTGCTACAGAAAGCAAAGGAGCTTTTCTATGCTCTGATACCACTTGATGCAGGCATGCCAACAAAGGCACGTCCGCTCCCACAGGACCTTCTCTTCCTTCGGCACGAAGAGTTGAAATGCTCTTCAAATCCCTTATCGGGACTTTCCAACACCCACAGGACTCTCCTTATGATCTCCCTTTGTCCTATCGAGAAATCGGACCTCGCATGATCACGGGTCTCGTGGTCACGAATTCTTGTTTCTTGAATCCTCGAAACCCGATGGATAATGACCAATGATTTCCTGTTCCTATCAGGAAATCGGCACTTGCGCTGTCCTAGACAACTTACCTCACAAATCCCTAATTCTCGATGACCTATCATTCAATGCTGACCTTATCCCAATTTATCAGGACTTTGGCTCTATCGTGACTTCGCTACTCACGACTCCTAGTGCTCATTTCTCCAACTCTCGAGTCCCAATGCGGTGAAAATCCGATGCGGTCCTATCGCGCTTTCGCAACCTCGCATCCTCATGACTTGAACTCTCAATATTTGGGTTTCCACCCTGCGAACTCCTGAGTTCGCGAGATCTTCCAATCTGTACCACCTATCTTCCACTCACTCTTGTGGTCCCACACACTAATCGGTGGTTGTCGGGATATCACTTCTCGCGACCTCGCAACTCTTGGTGCAATTCCTTGCAGCTCCAACTCACGAACCTCCAAGTTCGCGATATGCCGATGCCACTTGGCATTGACTCCCTACGAGGGTTGACCTTCCAACATCTTTCCTCTACTCGAGCGCCTATGGCCCACACTCCTGTAGTGATCGGGAAATCGCGTATCGCGACTTCCAGTTGCACGAGTTCCCTGTCTTCGAAAACCCCGATTCCCCGATCCCCGACTCCTTGGGATCTCCTGCCGCGTGTCCCTGTTGTTGGACGGCTCTGATCCTATCGGGAAATCATAGGTCATGATTCCTACATGCAAGAGTTTCTTACCTCTGGAAACTCTGATACACCTAAACACCGACTCTTCAGGATCTCGTGCCAGGCGTCCTCGCCGATGGACAGTTCTAAGCTCTCGTCGGGATATCACGAATCGTGATTCCTACTGTAATGATTCCTTCCCTCCTAGAATCCCTGATGGGTTAAATCCCGACTCTCATCCAGATGCCTGACGTGTGTCCTGCCGAGATTAACGGCTGAGATTCTCCATAGGAATTTGAGACTCAAGAGGTCTCAGTTCTCTTGCTTAACAAAACCCCGATGATTCTGACATCCTGATGACTCCTCCAGGACTCCTCCTCCGCACACTAGGACTTAAACCCTGTACAACTTCTCGAGATCTAACGACTGACGGGATTTCGTGAATGTCCTCTGCGAATCCTGACCATCGATTTCTCCCTCCTTGAAGACTTCTTGCTACTGGCTAAGTATTCCTTCTCAGAACTTACCCTCTGACACCTGCACTTGCAACTCTTGCCTGAAACCTTTCATGGCGCAAGGACTCGGTGCTCTCCTTTAACGATATCAAGAAGGTTCTATACCTCCTGAGATTTTCCACTTTGATTCTTTCAGAGGGACTTGCATGCACTCCTTGCGGAAAACATACAACACTCCCAAGTGTTGAGTCCTTCAGACTCTGCGCACTCCTGCCGCAGCAGTCTTCAATACTTCACTCAGTTTCACGACTGAGACTCACCTTAGCCTGTGCACTCCTTTCACGGCTCTAGCAACCCTCTCTCACTCCTGAGTGAATGAGAACAAGAGTTTAACTCCTTGAGCCTTCTGTCAACGCACTCCTTGCGGACAACTTCGACTGCACTCCGTGCAGGAATCCTTGCTCAGAAAGAGAAACAATTGTAACTCACTTCACTCCCTCTCAGATTTCAATCTCAACACATGAAATCACACACACAACATAATAGAAAATGCATAATAGGAAGTAATTCTCATAAGTAGAGCATTCAACACACATACACAGAGAATAACATAACAGCCATGAATCTGAATCAACTTCCTCTATTAATTCAAGATCTGTACATGGATGTCTTCTACAATCCTCTGCTATTCTCCTATGCTCTAGATTMTTCTTTCTCCTGTTAATGTTACAATGATACAATGAGGGTGTCTATATCCCGTTTCCCTCTTTCTTCTAKAACTATCTAATCTAAATATTCAATTCTACCTACTTACATTTACTACTTATAAATGCCTCTGTCTATCTCAGACGAGAGCGTATGGCTCGAGGTTTGATTACATTTTACCAAGGYGCCTYCATTAAATGATCTTATTTATGTTTGCGCATCAKCTTCAAGGKAAATTCAAAAACTTGCGYTGGACGTCTTCCAGCTGTCTTCCGCTTCCACGTTGGTTTTGCTTGTCGTGAGGGATGCTCCTGCATCAACACAATTAAATTTTTCTTTTGTTAGTAACACAAAAATTACTATCTAACAACAAACCTATATACATATATGTACAAAATTAAATTAAATCACACAGTAAAACTTACAATGGTGCATCAACAAAAGGAGAGCTCCTTTTTCTTACCAATTGCATTTCAGAATTTTGAAGAACCTGTTTGATAAAATCCTCTTTAGACAGAGGCTTATGTTAAAATTTTAATCGATGCCCATTTAAAACAAAGGAGGTATGATATTCATCAATAGTTTTTATCTTTACTGAACCATTGTCATAAATTGTGTCTACTTCATAGTTTCCCAACCATGGAGTGGACAATTTACCCTTGAAATTCTTGAACCTATTGTCATACAGCAGTGCCCAATAACCTGGCTGGAAAGATTTATTCTTTATGTACTTATCATGCCATTTACTCCTTTGTTCTTGAATCAGTGTATTCCTCTGAATATAATCTTGTTTGATTTCATCCAACTCATTTAGATGCAATATCCTCTATTTTTTTAGCTCCATCTAAATCCATCCCAAATTGCATATCAATCTTGAAGGTTTTTACTTGAAATTATATGGGAAGAAACACTTGGTTCCCATACACCAATTCATAAGGTGTATGGCATGGTTTGTTTCTCCAAGTTGTTATACAGGCCCACAAGGCCTCAGGAAACCGATCAACCCAGTCTTTATGGTGTAATTGAACTGTCTTGGTGAGTATAGCTTCTATCACCTTGTTAGTTGATTCCACTTATTTGTTTCATTGGGGGTGATAAGGTGAAGATTTTCTATGTTTAATATTTTATTGTTCAGTAATGGATTTGACCAAATTGGAGGTAAATTGGGTTCCTTGGTATGTCACTATTTCTCGAGGCACACCAAAATGAGTAAATATTTCTTCAAATAGAAAATCCACAACAAATTGTTCATTTGCAAAATGCAAATCTTTAGACTCTACCCATTTGGTCACATAATCTGTACAGAACAGTATGTACTTTCTTCTTCGAGACATAGGGTTAATAGGCCCTACAGAGTCCAAAGCCCATTTTTCAAAAGGTTCAATTACTACCTGAGCTTGAAGAGGCATCTCATCAACTGTGTTGGTTTCTCCATCCTTTGATAATCATCACAGTTGACCACATACTTCTTTGCATCCTTAAAAATAGTTGGCCAATAGTATCCTGACTGTAATATCTTCTATGTTTTCCTCTTATCAAGAAAATGGCCTCCACATGGGCCATCATGGAAAGATTTGAAGATGTCATACATCTCATCCTCCCATACACATCCTCTAACCACCAAATCAGGCCATGTATGGTATAGATAGTCATCATGCCACATATAATTTGCACTTAGCTGAATAATCCTATGTTTTTCTCGAGGGGACAGATTCTAAGGTAATTTTCTTGTTACAAGATAGTTAGCCACATATGCATACCAAGGAATGTAAGTAGAAATAGCAAAAACATTTTCATATGCAAAATTGTCATCCACTGGTGCATTATCACATGTCTGAATAAGTCTATATAGGAAATTAGCAACGAGATTATCTCTTCCAGGTCTGTCAATTATAGTAATATTGAATTCTTGCAATAGTAACAGCCATCTAGTAACTCTAGCATTTGTCACGGGTTTATTCATTAAAAACCTAATGGTTGAGTTGTGTGTGTGTACAAAAACCTCATACCCTATTATGTAATGTTTGAATTTATTAATGGCATGGACTACTGATAAGAATTATTTTTCATTGATAGCATCATTTACTTCGGTGGGGGAGAGATTTTTGCTGACAAAGTAGATAGCATAAGGAAGTTAGTTTTCTCTTTTTCCTAGAACAACTCCCAAAGTTGTATCTGAAGCATCGGTGTAGTTGTTAAACGGGAGAGACCAGTTTGGTCCTCTTAAAATAAGGGCACTTGAAAGTTTTTTCTTTAAAATTTCAAAATAAATTTGGCATTGTTCATCCCAATGGAATTCAGCCTCTTTTGCTAACAATTTGAACAGTGGGGCAACTAAGTTTCTAAAATTTTGAATGAACCTCCTATAATATCTAGCATTCACTAAGAATCTTCTAACCTCTTTCTGTGAGCTAGGGATTCTGATTTGAGAAATAATGTCAACTTTGGTAGGGTCTACCCTTATTCTGGTACCAGAAATATGATGGCCCAAGACAATCCATTCAATGAGCATCATTCTGTATTTTTCATGGTTGAGGGAAAGGTTAATCTCTACACCTGATCATCACTTTCTCCAAATTGTTTGATTCTTGTTGGAAATCATCCCTATATACTGTGAAGTCATCCATATAGACTTCTACACAGTCATGGGTTAAATCAGAAAAAATAGCTAGGACCACCCTCTGAAAGGTGGCAGGGGCATTACACAAACCAAAGGGAAGAACCTTCTAAGGATAAGTATCCCATGGGAAATTAAATGTGGTTTTATCCTGATCTTCAGGGGAAATTTGGATCTGGTTGTACCCACTAAACCCATCTAAGAAAGAAAAGTACCTCTTCCCAGATAAGGTGTCCAAGACTTGGTCTATGAAAGGAAAAGGAAAATAATATCTATAGGTATCCTTGTTCATCTCTCTACAATCCACACAAATCCTCCATTTTCCATTCTTATTAGGGACAATAACTAATGGGGATACCCACTTTCTATCAAAAATAGGGTAAATAAAATTGACATGTAAGAGTTTTTGGAGCTCTTATTTCACTATATATTTTAAAGCTATATTCATTCTTCTTTGGGGATGCCTAACAGGTCTAATTTGATCATTGGTGTAAATATGTTGTATAAAATTATCCAGGTGAATTCCTTTCATGTCAGAGTAATCCCATGCAAACGAACTGGACTGTCCTTGAATCATTTGGATCAATTTTTGTTGTTGATCTGATTTCAAGCTATAATTGATATATAGAGATTTTCCAGAACTAATTTAAACAGTCTGAACAACTTACTCTTCTTCTTCATTTATTGTTGATATAGTTAACAATGTAGAAGTGGAGGGATGCCATACCTCATGAAATTCAGGGCTGAAAATATGTGTCAATTATGGAAAAGATTGAGGATACTCAATGCATTTTGTATTGGCTAAAAATAGGCTTAAAATTTTCTCTTCAGTTTGTTCTTGAACTCCCTTCACTTGCTCAAGTGTTAACAAGAGTTGAGCACATTTCTCCTCCCCATAGGGATTATCCAACCATAAAGGAACTTCAATGGCTGGTTGGGAAGGAGGAAAGAGAATAATTTTCTGACTATGGGTCCCATTATAAATTGTCATCTTGTAATGTTCCTGACTTGGCTAGTCTAGGAAACGTTGCTAATGTGTGTGTAGGATCAAAGGTTTACAGCATATAAATGATCATACAAATAATAAACGTGACAAGGGACTGAAAAGTTTGTATTATGATATCTCTGTGGATTACAAAATGGTTGAATGCGGTTGAATAAACTGACAATACTCGACTAGATCAAAAGACAAAGGATCTTAGCTAGAATACAAATAACCAATGGTGGCTGAATAAAATAACAACACTCAGTTAGATCAAAAGACAGAGGGATCTTATCCAGAATACAAATAAGCAACTAAAAGATAATACCCGAAATATGGGAGCACTGCGGAATCAATGAAGAATGATGGAATACCTGGATGATCTTCCCGGTGACTAGGGTGTGTCTTTCAACACCGAAATCAGCCAACTGGTGTCTTCCTCCTGGAATACATTGAACTATCTCTCCTGAGGTGCACCTCTTCTCCTCAATGACAAGTCATAATCTGCATAATTATGAATTAGTTCACTGACTCTTCTCTTACAGCTTTCCAAAACCCTAATTCACTGTTGAAACCCTAATTTGTTGTTGACCTTTTCCCTCCAAGTGACTTTTACTTTATTTTATTATTCCTTGATTAAATCACTTAATTAATTAATTAATTAATCATTTTACCTCTAAAAAGTTATTTATCCATCCTTATGGCTTATCTGGCCACTGAAAGTTACTTCTCACTAAGAGGTTTCTCCAAGTAATATGCCCATTATGACCTTCTTAGTGAAATTAATTAAGATATGACCCATAATAACTCAAAATTACGAAAATCGTCGGAATGCAACGAAACCAAAACCAAGTTGTGTGGAATGGGTCATGATGATGAACGATGCAAGTCGGGCCCAATAAAACCCCTCAATATCTCTTGAACTCTCTATCACCCCTATCTGGCTACTCTGGTAGGCATAGCACTCTGTAAAGTTATAATGTCCCAAAATGGGGACATTACAGTCCTCCCTGTCGGAATATTGCTTGTCCTCAAGCAATAACTGAATCCAACTATATATGATACTGAGGTCCCATATCCACCTATGCGACACAAGGTAGACTCCCCTCAAGATGTGGTATCTCCAAGTGCTCACCACACATGATGTGCGCATGTTCCTGATGAGTAGAATGATCAATGGCTGAGGAATCTCAATCAACTCCCTGAGTAACCACTCTACTCAAAACTCAACTCCATCAAACATTGAACTACCAAGCACTCCAATCCCTGGATCCCATATCAGAATGAAATCTACAATGCCCTGTGGAGTATAGTTATGTAACATATCAACACCATGAGTCTCCTGCAAACAACACATGGCCTCAATCCAAAATGGTTCTATCCTACCAAACCATACCAAACTCAACACGACCCCCACCGAATGAACATGGTGTTGCCATAGTGAGGTACTACAAGACCTCAATGAATCACCAGTCAGTGACGTGCTCTCCACAATACTGAAACTCAATGGAAAATCAAAGTGACTCCCCCCTGCAAACGTCCGCTCTTCTCCATCATTCAATGAAATGTTCGGTCCTGTAATCCTAGGGTCCCATGCTAGTCTCTGACAGGGACCATCATGTCGATGATGCTCTACTCTGATCATGATTGTCTGCTCAAAGTATCCATATTGTACCCTCCACTCCTAGATCCTCATAAGATGAAACAAACTATTGACCAAATGGACTCTCGAATCCCATGTCAAATTTGGAAGTTCATCACTTTCAATCCCCACTAACTGCTAGTGTTCCCTACTGGTAACTTTCGAAAGCACTCCACCCTCATCCCAATGAGATTATGAATATGTAGAAACCTTTGAGATATCCTATGTCCCATGGCCTAGGATACTCCCCATCATGCCCATGGCCTCAATTGTCTACCCCTGATGATCCACCCCTATCTTGTTGAATGCAATCAAGACACTCCTGTCAAGTGGTCTCGGCCTACCAACTCTCCATGTCCCCTACCACTGTCTAGCTCCTCCTATGTTGTTGCCAATGACGAAAGTATCGAGAAAGGCTATCATAAATATCTACAACTAACTGTAGCACTGGAAAGTATCATATTCTTTGGTCAATCCAAAGGACTTAACCAAAAGCTCGTCCATCAAAACCCATGGTAAATAATCAGCTATAATCATCACTAAACACCAACCATCGGGTACAACGGTAGGTACCTCCACCAACTATGGGTCAATCATTCTCCATCCATCATCACTCACACAATTGTTGCTACGGTGAAGGTGATCTCCCGGATCTATATATTGTTGCAAGGGAGAGCAATATCCATTCTCTACTAAGTACATCTCCTCCTTGCAATCTAGTGCGTCCCCCTGAATCCCACTGTACAACTCTATATGTCTCTGTGAACTACCACTCATCATTGTGTGCCCCTACATACTCATGTGATCTCCTATATACACCTGCAACATCCTGGATCCTGGGTGTAATATAGGGTCATCCTCTACATGAAGGTCAACCAATCCTGGAACACAAATGGAAGTGTCCTCATAAATTCCCCTGGCTCTGGAATCCCCATGTGTGCATGTGTGCTCAACTATCTCAACACCCCTCGTGAAGGGTGGTCCCTGTGACCTATGGACATCCTCATGTATCTCTGGATCATATCTCTCTATACTCATCAGTGATCCTGGGTACTCCTCATGCTCCTCCCTCAACTGGTGCTCCACTACTAAACCACCAACATCCTCTCGCAATGTGGCTGAGGGATATATCTAACTCTTTGTTGAAATAGATGTAGTGGATCTTTGTCTAATTTCCTCAAGGAGCTCCTCTGATCTAGACTTTGATTCTTGAAGGTTTGTTTGTGTGCCTTCCAAGAATCTCTGTGTTCTCACCAACTCATGAGTGAGTCAGTCCACCTCAACCTCTTGCTCCCTTAGTTCCCTGTGATACATCTCACCAACCTCCAATAGGTAATCCCTATCCCTCAACAATTGTTGGTAGTCGGCCCTCATCACAATCACTCTCTCCCTGAGTGTATGGAAGTCATCAATGACAAGTCCCCCATCTGAACTATCTTGTTCCATTAAGGCCCTCCAACAATAACTTTCCACCAATGCATGTGTATCATCAATGAATCTAGTGGCTGCCATGATCATGTCCTCATTGACTCTCAATTGTCCTGCCAAGTGTCTTGACTCCTGGTCACAATCCCATTGAGGTGATACCTCATGCCTCTCACTGCTAGTGTCAACAATGGAATCCCCAACAACACACTCCTTAAAATATAAGGCACTGAACTGCCCATTGTCCCCTGTGCTACTAAGTCCTCCTGTATGCCACTACACGCCATCACCAACCGGGACCCCTATTTGAATCGCACCATATCCTATATGGGCAGTTGTATCCTCTTGTGCACTCACCCTACTAATATCATCTACACCTGGATCCCATACATATGTGTCCAGACATGTGTTATGGTCATTCTGACCAATAAGGAGTGCATCCTCGTCACTGTAGATCGATCCTGGGAGTAAGTGTCCCAACAAGTTGTCGGTCTCCACAACCTGGTCCATCAATGGAATCTCCAAGAGTGGTGATTCACTCTCCTCGTACTGATAGGTATGTGTAAGTTCAACTATCTCCAAGCCATACCTCTCCTCCTATGGGTCCTCTACCATATCAGGAATGCCACTGATATCCTCATGTGTCGTGGCTATCATAGGTGACTGAGAAGATGAAAAATGTGTCTCACTCATCAAAGGAAGCTCATCATTCTCCATACATGACTTCCTGGAAGCCATGTCTACACACACCGGTAGTTCATCCAACCTCATAATCTCATCATGTCTAAGTGCCAACACATATGAGTCCTCACAAGTGTCACCACTATGCTGAAGTGTTGAATCCTTAACATTACCTGATGGGGAAGATGAAGGATATACGCTATCATCCTGTCCATACAACTGTCCCTTAGATGCGCAAGAGTCACTAGCCTTATCGAACTACTCCAAATAGGAATCTATGGTTACATTCACATGCATCTCCTCATTCTCATTGTCATAGTGCACCTCAACAATGTGCACCTTCCCTTTACCCCTACATCTGTGATTTGGCTTCCAAGGCACTTTTCAACTGTAGCAACGTTCCCTGCATCTAATGGGTGTAGGCTCCATCTGTGCTCCTGTCAATCCACTCGCTGGTAATGATGTATCTAGATCCTTATATGATTTTCCCCTTAGGCTGGCAGGAAAACCAACTCTGATACCACTGTAATGTTCTTGACTTGGATAGTCTAGGAAATGCTACTAATGTGTGTGTAGGATCAAAGGTTTACAGCATATAAATGATCATACAAATAATAAATGTGA
>ML795043.1:233514-260882 GCA_009831015.1 Picea engelmannii | reverse complement strand
CTCAGGTCCCATGGCCTCGACAATATTTATCAGATGCTCCCTCAACATCAATCTCATGGCCTTCTTCTCATTGTCATCTAGAGAGATTCTCACATTCTCCACTCTTCTCTTTATTCTCTTACGTTCCTTGCACGCACATCCCTCCTATCTTGTTCCTTCTGTCAGAAAGAAAACTCAGGTCATTATGGGTCTGCAGGACCTTGTGGTACTTCAGGATAACATTCTACAGCTAGACCATGCTTCCATTCATGGGGTTGGTTGATGGTTCAACCACCCGTCCTTTCTTTATTAATTGATTCCTCCTTGGGAAATGGAGGAGGTTTATTATCCTCAACAAGGGAAATTTGCGGTCATTCGATATAATGAACCCTTTCTTATAGTTTTCACATTCTCTCCTCTAGTGATATCATGGCCAGTACTTTCAATGATTCACCCCCACAGTCATATGTTTGGCTATCCAAACAATAATACATTTACATTGTTCCCATGCCATAGCATGGTGATTATGATTAATGATTAATTACAAGCTAGGGGAAACATGGGTGTTAAAATCCCCTCCCCCTTAAAGGAACATTGTCCTCGGTGTTCTTTCTTAGTAACACATGTCATTCCTTTCTCATTCAGCTACTTTATAAGTCTTGACCCTCTTTCATGATCAGGTCTTTTTCAGCCTCTTGGCCTTCTTCACCTGCCTTCAAAAAAAATTGGACAACAAGCACACTAATCATAGTTTCATGCGAAAACATTTTATTGTTGCATAAAATTCTAGAAAAAAATCACAATTTAGCACAATACTCATATACACAGTTTATGGATTTGTATCCACATGGTTTTCTTGTTATCCAGGCTCATTTTTTTTCATTGACATACCCATTGCGTGCATGATCCCAATCAATAGTTTAAAAGAACTATAAAATTTGCCTCTTCCTTGCGGTCACTCACCTTCCAGGCCCAGGCTCAGGCATCCCCTTCTCTGATATACATTCCCTCGGGTGATCCATCTTGTCTTGTCAAGGTTTTCTCGCACAGGAATAATTCCAGAGACTTCATCGAGCCTTACAGTCGAGGCATCCCTCTGGCTTGTGTTACCTCAACACAACATATTCCAGGCGATCATCGCTTACCACGGGGTTCTCATGGCTCAATAGTAGCCATTTTTCATGCTTTTCTGCTTGACATCCTTCATCTATCCTTTCTGGATAGATATTTTCTTCTCACCTATATCACAGGTATATAGAAATTCATGAGACATCATCATAAGTTCTAAATTTCATAATTTTATTGCAAATTTGTCACCCATAGATTTTCCAATTTCCTCATTTATTTTCATATATGTTCCACATAGAACCAAATCCACCAATTATGGGACTTTCCTTCCCATGGCAGTTTGGCTCAACAGACAATTTTGGTCTTCCTTATGGGCTTGCAACACTTCCATATTCAAGATCCTTTGCTTCCTGCAATTTCAACATTCCTTAGCCAAACAAATTGTTAGTTCCCATGCGCATTATATTTTCATTGCACACTTTCAGTGGTTCACAAACAATTTCAGGACTGTGCACAATAACAATCAAATGCATTCGCTTCAAAAAAATACCATTCCTTGTGGTTTGGCTCAGTAGGTAATTAGTCTTCCTTATGGACTTATAGCACCTCCATATCCAAGACTCTTTTCTTCCTACACTTTCAACATCAATCAGCCAAACAAATTGTTAGTTTCCCATGCACATATATTTTCACTACACCTTTATAACATCATCACAAACAATTCTTAAATTATGCATGCTAACAATCAAATCACTTTTATCTATTCGATGATATAAAGAAAAAGGAAATTGCATTCCTTACACATGCATCAGTTCAATATATCAACCTTTCCAAATGCAATTCAACATTAAGTGAATTTAATGAATGTGTCAATGTTCATGGCCACATTCACACATAATGCACCCTTGCATCGATTTAATATTATCACTTTTCAGGTTAGGCACTCTCGCCAAGGTGTGTTTGAATTCAACCAACTTATTACCATATGGATTATTTGTCCATATTTATTATTTTAGCAGAACCATATTTTCTGCTCTGAATCGATCACAACCTTAAATTGCCACTCGTGAAACTCAAGGTTTCACTTGAATTCCTTTAAGCATTCCTTGATTGGTCAATGCATTCATGACATATCAGTTCATGAATTCTTCCAAGGATTACAAACAGTATTCAAACCTCCATCATTCAGGTTCTCCTTCCTAAATCATACCCTACTTGGGTATCCAAGGCATACAACTGCCTTTCAAAAGTCCATGCATAACATTAAGACAATAAAATATTTCAGAAGGGGTTCTTACCAAATCCCTTCATACCTTGTGCCACATAGGCATGAACAATTTTATACCAGTTCTTGATTGCTAGAACCCTCTTTCTAATTTTGTATACCTCATCAGCAGTGCTTTATGGGGACTTTTACAGCCCTGCCAACAATCTTTCAGCCACAACCTTCTCAGGGTCATCCTCTTCTTGAGGTTTCCCATCATTGGAAATTGTCTTCCTCAACAACTCCAATTCCTTTCTATACATAGCATGCATCATCATAGTCACAATTACATTAATTGTAATATTAAATAAAATGCATGTATCATAACATTCAAATCCATAAAACATCTTCAAAATTTCCTAACATATCTTTATGCACTTTATCACATTATCCTCAAATGTTTTCATGAGTGCAACACCAACATTTCTTGACTACTTCTACAATCATACAACCAACATCACTATGGTGTAAAAACCTTTACTTTTATCAGTGTACCAGCTTTTCTCATCCCAGAGAAAACATAATACTCAGCAATAAAAGAGTTGAGGGATCTCCCCTTCTTCCAATTATTTCTACACCGCCTGGGACTTTTCATCCCGGATGAGTTATCTCTAAGGCCTCACTATCTTTTCTTAACATGGCTTCAGCCAAACCTATTCAATTAAACATACTCATTCATTCATTTATTAGTCTTCTATTCATACTCCCTTAGCATGCAACTTCCTTATTGCATATCCATCACTATCTTTGATGGCCTCAACCTTGAGTTAGATTCAATTGTTTACCAAATATTCCATAAAGAATATAAACATGCATCTTTGTCATGCATCCAAATTATGTATTGTTGGTACAAGGGAAGACCCAGGGTTCATCTCCAAGATCACACCAACAAGCCCTAACTATTGGCCCTTTCAGCAACACCTACGAAGCAGATGCAGTCTCACCCGAAGCAGTTATGAGGGGGTTGCAGGACAGAGATGTCTAAAACCAAAGGGAATATCAAGTGGGTCTAACACAAGAACAACATAGAATTCATATATCACTTATCAAATTAGATCTATTATGCACATCTACTTATCAGATCTAAAGTAGTAATGCAAACACATTATACCAATGACATAGATAGAAGATCAATCACACACAACACAAAATACACGTGGTTCACCCTCTCTCTAGGGATACATCCACAGAACTATGTTATAATATATTAAGGTAAAGCATACAGTTCTTATTTGCGTTCTTAGCTAGCATATGTTCTCTCTTCTCCTCTCTTTCTCTCCCCTTCCTGCACACCCAGCTGCAGGGTTGATCTTCACACCCAGTTGAAGATCATACAATCCAAAAGGCTCTTGTACTCAGCACTTCTCTCTCACACAATACTCTTCTCTCAACCAACTCAATACCAATAGAAGCAATAACAATATTATCGTACCAACCCAAACTAGGCCCTCGTGACCTCCATTTATACATTACAATAGCTCACCGACAGCCTTAGGTCAAAGCCTAGGTGTCCAAAACCCTAGATACCAAAATCCTAGGTGTCTAAGAACCTAGGTCAACTTGACCCATATTTTCAGGGCTTCGCCAGCCTATCTTTCCTTTCTTCTCACGTGGTGCTCCAAAGCATCCAACGGTGGCTTTTTCTACTTGTTGAGTTGTCCACGATCCTTCTTCCTTGCTTATCTATCATCCCCAATCTCCTCTTCCAACGGCTTTCTTTCTCGAGCTTCCCTCCAGATTTTCTACTCTTTTGTTCACTTCGACCCAATAACAATCAATGTGTCTTCCATGCAGTTCGCATTCTCCCTTTTCTTCCTTGATCTTCACTTTATTCCATAACCAAGGGCTAACAGGCCCCCAACACTCACCTATGACTCGTCTCAAGGCACTTCAGATATGAGCTTCATGTTTTACTTCGACTCCAGTCTACACAGTGTAGTCTCTGTGTTCTACTCTTTACCTCCTCTCCATCCCTTGTGCAGATTGTATTTTCTATGTTTGGTACCCAGTTTCAACTGCACCTAGTACCTAGACCCTTTTCTTCATGCTTCTATTGAGAGTCGAAGGCAGTTAGTTGTCATAGTACAACTTCAGTCGGCTCCCATTCACTAAACCGTCCTTCCATTCTCCATTCAAAGTCTTCAATTGCGCAACTCCTCCCTCTGTAACATAAGTGATCTTGTATGGCCCTAGCCAATGTGTTATGAACTTCCCAAGATGTTTTATGAACTTGTTTTCATATACCAGTACTAGAACACCTTGCTTGAATGCCTTCTTCTTGATGTGCCTATCATGATAGGCCTTCTCTCTTTCCTTATGAACCTATTGATGGAATCCTGCAATGAATCTTTCTTCTTCCAATTCAACCAACTATGTAAGCCTCTCTTGAATAGCTCCACAGTCATCCATATCTATAAAGGCAGCAATTCTCAGGCTTGGTACCAGATATTCCATTGGAACAACATCTTCAAGACCATATACCAACTTGAAGGGGGTCTACATTGTTATCTTCTTGCAAGTGGTTCTATAGGCCCATAACACTGTTGGTACTCTTAAATCCCAATCATCTTTGTTCACACAGCAAATCTTGGTTAGTGTTGTCTCCAAGATCTGGTTGAATGCTTTAGCTGTCCCATTTTCTTGAGGATGGTACAGTGTGCTCTTTTGATGGTGGACTATAAATTCTTTAGTCAAGGCTTCAACTCTCTTATTGATGAAATGTGTTCCTTTATCACTCATAAGGATCTTTGGGCATCCAAACCTGGTTATGATGTCATCAACTATGAAGCGTGCAGCTGTAGTTTCACTACAGTCCTCGACTACTCTTGCTTCAGCCCATCTAGTCAAGTATTTTGTTGTTGTAATTATGTACCTTTCTCCTGTACGCTTTCTTAGTGGATTTATAGGTCCAACAAAGTCAATGGCCCATTTCTCAAATGATTTTAGGGTCAATTGTGGTGCTAATGGAATTTCATCTCTTCTGGATGGTTTCCAAACCCTCTAGCATACATCGCAGGCTCTAGAATAGTCTTTAACATCTTTGTGTAAATTAGGTCACCAAAGGCCAACTCTAAGAACCTTTTGTGCAGTTTCTTTCCCTACATAATGTCCTCCTGTGATGCCTTTGTTAGATTTTGTGAGGATTAGCGGTCGTTCTGCCTCCATAACACACCTTCTCAATATCTCATCAGGTCCCATCTTGTATAGATGTTCGGCGATAAATGAGAAATCTGCAGCGCGCACCACTAGTTGTTTCTTCTAAGGAATTGTGTACTCATGAGGTGCCATTCCTGTTGATAGAAACTAGACTATCTCTGCAAAGTGGTCATTGATCTTTCTAATGGATAGTAGTTGTGCATCTGGTAGTGTATCCTCCAAACTATTTGGCTCTTCTCCATGTTCCAACCTTGATAAGTGGTCAGGACCTTTGTTCATTCTCCCTGGCTTTACTATGATCTCAAGATCACATTCTTGAAATAACAACAGCCATCTGCATATCCGTCCTCCCAACACTGGCTTGTTGACTAGGTACTTCAGCACGAAGTGATGAGTATACATTTTAAAGTGTCCTCCCAACAAATAGTGGCGAAATTTCTGCAGTGCATACACCATGACTAATCCCTTTCTTTCAGTAGTGGTATAATTAATATCAGTTGTAGATAGCTTCCTGCTAGCAAAGGATAATGGGTGGTCAATGTCTCATGTTCCTGGTTGTGCTAAAACAGCTCCTAATGCAATGGATGATGCATCGAAATGCACATGAAACTCTTTGGTCCAATCTGGGAAAACCAGAATGGGCGCAGTAACCATCTTTTGTTTCAGTGTGTCGAAGCTCTGTTGGCATTATTCTGTCCAACTAAACTAACAATCCTTCTTCAAAAACTTCTCCATGGGNAAATGCACATGAAACTCTTTGGTCCAATCTGGGAAAACCAGAATGGGCGCAGTAACCATCTTTTGTTTCAGTGTGTCGAAGCTCTGTTGGCATTATTCTGTCCAACTAAACTAACAATCCTTCTTCAAAAACTTCTCCATGGGTGTTATAATCTAAGCATAGCCCTTAATGAACTTTCTATAGTAGCATGTGTGTCCCAATGCAGTGCGCAGTTGTTTGACTAACGTAGGAGGGGGTAGATCAACTATAATATCAATCTTGGATGGATCTACCAGCAATCCTTTCTTGCATACAATATGACCTAACAGCACGCCAAATGGTGAAAATAAAATACATTTCTTTAGGTTCAAAGCAATTTTACACTGCCTTCATTTATCAAAGTATGCTTCTAAAAATTTATGCAGAAATTCCTTAAATGCTTCGACCACCACCCTGGAAAAGATGAATGGGGAATTCTTCAATCCGAATGGCATCACTATATATTGGTAGGATCCCCATTCTGTTGCAAGTGTGGTCTTATGGCGGTCTTCCTTGGCAATCCGGATCTAATGGTATCCTAAAAATCCATCTGTAAAAGAATATACTTCCTAGCCTCCCACATTATCTAACACTTCTTCAGTGAATGGTGTAGGGAAGGGGTCATGCAAAAAAGCATCATTCGGCTTTCTAAGGTCTATGCATATCATGATTTCTCATGTTTTCTTGTCTTGCACCACCATAGGGATTATCCACTCTGACTCTTCGATGGGTTCTATAATTCTTTCTTCCAGCATTCTTTCAAGCTCAATCTTCACTTTCTCCTTATATTTAGGGTTCAGTTTGTAAGGTCTTTGTTTGACTGGTCTAGTATATGGCTTCAAAGGGATCCTCATCTCTCCCATAGGCCCTTTAATGCCCTTCATATCAGTGAACTTGGTTGGAAACAAGTCCTGATATTCATGCAGTATCTCTGTAATTTTATCAATGGTAGCAGCATCCCAATAATCTCCAACGTTTGCAAACTTTGGTGTTTGTTTTGTTCCAATATTGAATTTCTTAATTTTGATTGGTTGTCTAATGAATGGCAGCTCAAATCCTGGTCCTTCCACATCTCTCTAGCCCTCTGTTTCTGCGATGTTCACCTTCCTCGGATCATCATCTTCATCGGCATTGATGTTGTAACAGCGTTGCAGTTTCTAGAGAGGCGCAGTCCATTCATCCTCTTCCTATTCTAAGGAAAGGCTAGATACCTCCTCGAATACTTTGTGTCTCACAACCTGCAATGCTTGATCTACTAAAGGATGTTGACTTTCAAATAAGAAGGTGGTTACAAAATTTTGAGTCATACCTTTCCAATCTGTAGTGATGAGGCATGGTTCTGCTTGAAGGTACCAATTGATAGGTGTTGTGTCCAGCGTGTTGATGAATCTATGCACCCCTTGTTCTTGAGGAATGTTGCTCTAGGATTCCTCACAGCTTCGCACATGGTCCTTTGGGAAGCTTCGATCTGTGTAGTGAACTCCGCAGCCTTCTACTTTTGTTGAGAATCGCGTTGTCATCAGAGTACGACATTGTACCCAATCTATAATATTACTTTTGTGTGTCCCCCACCATCTTGTTGGTGTGTCTTTCAAGGCCTCATCCATTTCCAACAAGCTCTGTTGTGTTGGTATACTTGCTTCAAAGTCTAATAGGAAGGCTTCTAACGGATTCATACCATCAAATGTGGGTAATTTACTTACTGTTGTGTCGATCCAGTAAACTTCTCTGGTTAATCTAGCACATCTCCTTGTAGCTACTTCATACATCTGGTTCTGCCAGTTCTCCAGTGATTCTTCTGAGTTTGATGAGCACGCATTGTCACTTCGCCATCTTAGATTCCCATCAGTTGTAGAATTAATGTAATCTTCTTGGTTGGTTGTTAGTTTATATATGTTTTCTAGTGCATATGCGTGGTCTTCTTCTCTGATAGGTTATGTGTACCGTTGACCTTCATCTGGATATAAAGGTGAAATGACCCCAAGGCCATCTCTTTCAAAATTCATTCGTCTTTTCTTTAAGTCAACAACAGTAGATTTATTGAAGGCCCAATCAATTCCTAACAACGTAGGGTAAGGTCAATTGTCATCAACTATTTCAATTACCTCAAAATCTACAAATGTTCTTACTCCGTCAATGTCCATAGGGAAATGCTCCAATTGTCCAAATGGGTTGACATCTTGTTGGTTAGCCATCCTAAGCATGATAGGGGAATATATCAACTTTGGTTTTCCCATCAATGCCCAGGTTTGCTTCATCATGACATTGACCTCCGACCCTAAATGGAGGACTACATAGTCTATCTCATACTCTCTTATTTGAGCATTCAAATGTGATTCCTTATTTGTCCTTCTCTTCTTACCAATTTGGTGTACTACCCTATTCAGTAAGGGATCTATCTTTCCTAGCTCATATTTTCTGATTAAATTTTGTAATTCTTGTACAACGCTTTTGTCTTGAACCAACTTAATACAAGTGTATAAAAATTTCATGATCTTTCTTACCTCTTTTCATTCTTTTGGCAAAGTGGAATGATCAAATGCCAGAGGAATTCCATATTCTCTCACTTTTGCTCTTGTCTTTGATGCAGAGCCTTGAATTCCTCTAAATTCTTTCCTGGTTTCCTCAAACATCTGTCTATCTTTCCTTGCATGAAACATTTGTGTCTTCTCTATAGATTTCCTGATCCCTGAGTCTTTTGTAATCTTCCCTTGGGTTATTCTATCATCTCTTGTGACAGTGCCTCCTCTTGTTATAACAGTAACTCTAGGGTCTTCTCCGCAAGGTTAAACATAGATCAATTACACTTGCGGGTTCTGATGAGGTCCTCATCTTTATTGAAGCTTAGCTAGTAGCACATGACAATCTTCTATAACATGGTCAAACAAGTTGCAGTAGTTGCAAGTGGTACAAGGGTTCTGAAAATCCCTTGCAAGCTATCTAGGTTATGCATAGTTATAATAGATGATATGTCCTTGGCCTCGACCCATTCCTCCTCGTCGTCCTCTTCCTCTGAATCCACCGCGAGGATTGAAGTTTCCTCTCTAGGGAAAGTTATTCTGTGTAGTGTTTCCTTCTTGTTGTACTTCGCCTTAAATCTTATATATGTCTCTTGACCTTTCATGCATGAGATCATAAGCCCTACAATCCCTATCATCATGTCCTATGGACTTACAGAATGTACAATACAAATTTGTAGGTGTCTGAACATACTTTTTCATATAATAGCACTCACCAGTACGATGTTTGTTTCTGCATACCTCACACCAGGGTAAGGTGACTTGCTTCAAGGGGATCAAAGCTCCAGAAGCCAAGTATTCATTGAATAGAGGGAAGTGTTCCTTATCATGGCCTTCTGATCTGCATCTGACACACCAGATGTCTTCTCTTTTATCGTTTCCCTTGTCTTTCTTGATATCTTCAACCTGTAAAGACAAACTAGTTAGTTGACTCAAGATCTGGCTCATACCTGAGTTGGATTCTCCCATAGGGGTTGATTCTAGCTTCATGGCGATCTCCAATGCCTCAGCCTGTGAAGCAATATTCTATTGCATTAGGGGAACTTTGATGTGTGGTAGAAGGGCAGTAATGAACCATTCCTTGGTCAGCTCGTCTGGGATCTTAAAAGTCAATCGGCTTGTTAAGGTCTTGAATATTTGATCGAACTCCCAAATAGGTTCATCCACCTTCTGCTTGATCTCTTTCATCTCTATGATACATTGGGATTATAACTTAGGTTTCTTGAATTCTGCAATCAGATCATTCTTGATCTCATTCAATGGCTCAGGCTGTGCAATTCCTTGGACAAGTTTCATGTACCAACTCAGTGCACGATCTCTAAGAGTTGTACTTAACTGAGTTCTTTTGATAGCTTCATCTGTGACATTCTTAATGTTCCATATGGCTTCACATAGAAACTAGTGTTGATCAAGATCTTCAGATCTATCTCCCCTAAAGATAGGGAGTCTCATCTCATCTGCCATAGATATTCCTAGGTTTCCTAACTGAATATGCAGGGGACTACTATTGACAGTGCTCTGGACACTCTGGTGACTGGGATTACTCTGGTTGCTTAATACTACTGAATCAACAAGAGGGATAACAATACTTACTTCGATGGTCTGCGCAGTTTTTGAGGTTTCATGTTCTCCTCGACGAAGATCTGCAACTTTTCCTTCCTCTGCCCTAACTGGTTTTGAATGTTCTTCGTCTGTCAGTTCTTCTTCTTCTCCACTGTATAAACCTTCCTCCCCGTAGTTCTTCTTAAATAGGTTTGCAAGGTGGACTTCTCAGAACACTCTCCCACTGCGTGTATGTCCAGCTTTTGTGTCGTTGTCGCTGTCTGAATTTTTCAACATTAGCCTTTCTTGATCCTACCAATCTATTGTGTCTTCAAGATGTTCTTCTCATGCAATAGCATCTTGATTCTCAGCTTCAAAAAATGCATAAATTTCCCTCTGGTTCCCTTAAAGAAATATCTCTTGGCTTGGCTATACGATTCTACTCTATCAACAGTGAACTATGTGATGTACCCTCCAATGGTACTATCAAACCAGTGATCTACTACTCGTGATATGGCATTATCAACTCTCTTGAACTTCTTGATCAACTCTGACGTCCAAGCCATAGGAAGTCTAGATCAGATCTCGAACTGGGTATCTTCTAATCTAGCTAGCCACTCATATAGCTCCTGAAGGATCCCTCCAAAGAATATCTCATGTATATTGGTGAAGATATATCTTTCTAGCCAATCCTCAGTGCTAATATTAGGGTTCTTATTTTGGGCTTCATCGAAGTCCTTATCTTGATCCTCTATCCACTTTTGAATCTATGTCTTTGATGGAAACCACCTTGACATTCCCTCAAAAAGATTTATGTCCCGACAACGGAACCATTTGTTGGCACAGAGGCAGACCCAGGGTTCAACTCCAAGAGCACACCAACAAGACCTAACTACTAGCCCTTTCGACAACACCTGCGAAGTAGATGCAGTCTCACCCGAAGAAGTTATGAGGGGGTTGCAGAACAAAGATGTCTACAACCAGAGGGAATATCAAGTGATTCTAACACAAGAACAGCACAACATTCATATATCACTTGTCAACTTAGATCTATTATGCACATCTACTTATCATATCTAAAGCAGTAATGCAATCACAGTATACTAATGACAGAGACAGAAGATCAATCACACACAACACAAAATATACGTGGTTCACCCTCTCTCTAGGGATACGTCCACAGAACTGTGCTATAATTTATTAAGGTAAAGCATACAGTTCTTATCTGCGTTCTTAGCTAGCAGATCTTCTCTCTTCTCCTCTCTTTCTCTCCCCTTCCTGCGCACCCAGTTGCAGGCTTGATCTTCGCACCCAACTGAATATCTTTCAATCCAGAAGGCTCTTGTACTCATCACTTCTCTCTCATGCAATACTCTTCTCTCAACCAACTCAATACCAACAGCAACAATAACAATATTATCGTACCAACCCAAACTAGGCCCTCATGGCCTCTATTTATACATTACAATAGCTCACCAACATCCTTAGGCCGAAACCTAGGTGTCCAAAACCCTAGATACCAAAACCCTAGGTCAACTTGACCCATATTTTTAGGGCTTCGCCAGCCTGTCTTTCCTTTCTTCTCGCGCGGTTCTCCAAAGAATCCAACGGTGGATTTTTCTGCTTGTTGAGTTTTCCACGATCCTTCTTCCTTGTTTATCTGTCATCCCTGATCTCCTCTTCCAACGGCGTTCTTTCTTTGGCTTCACTCCAAATTTTCTACTCTTTTTCTCACTTCGACCCAATAACAGTCACTGTGTCTTCTGCGCATTTTTCATTCTCCCTTTTCTTCCTTGATCTTTGCTTGCTTCCATAACCAAGGACCAACATGTATCCACACATATTCCAGTTTTGTTAACTTACCTTCATGATGTACTTAACCATAAGCATAACCAAAAGCATGTGTGTAGCTGTCATGGGTATATTTCATAGCCTACATACATCTCTACCTTAAAATTAGTCAACTCGTGATTGTTCAAAATCATTCGCATGTGATCCTCAAGGCATAATCATTTGCCTCTTATCTAGAGAACAGATCATCCTTTCTCATTTACTCTTTCATTTATTTATACTAGTATTTCCTGAGGGAATGGAATACATCCACCTCAAGTTGTCACTCAAACAAAACTTCTATGACTCTTCAAAGCATAGTCATCCATGCAACCATGGTATTCATTCAATTTTGGAAAGTGCACTTCTTGCCTTATATTTCACTCATCAAGAAACCATATTGTGCCTTTAATTTACATATATTCTTACACCATACATGTGAATTACTTTCACATTTAGTATCACTCACACCTAGTTGATATTAATATCAGGCTTCATATCAAGAAGCTTTATGGTGCATTAGATCCATGCACTCAAGCATAAACACACACAGTCCAAGCGCTCATTATGCAAGCTCATTGCTTGCACCTTTTTCCATGTCATCCACACACATGGACATGTCAAACTTCTAGATCCTTCTCCTGAGGTTCGTCCAAACATTCTTACGATAATGTCATGGGGATACTCATCACAGAGTTTCTCTTTCTCTAGGAGCTTGCGGTTATATTATTCCCGTAATTATGTATACACGTATTTGTGTGTATGTAGGTGCATCTTTTGCACCTCTTTATTCACCTTGATAATTTAGTTGTATCATTAGTGTTCTTCAGTTAAAGATTATGGTCACTTACATGACTAATCTCACAGTCATAACTTATATTGATGTTTCCCACTCTTCATGATAATAACCAACAGAGGTTACGTTTCTCTCTTTTGTACGATAACAGCTAGCAAGAAAACACTCTTGCCTTAATTTCCATATAACATTACCCAACTTATAAATACAATATGGGAAATTAAAACCATGCCCAAGGTAACAGGACAGGCAATTTGGCTTCCAACTCATCTTGATCAGTAGATCTCTCAATCAAGGAGATCATTTTTACTTGGTTACTAGGTTATCCCAGCAACCATTTTTATTCAGGTTGTTAACTCTCGGGCTATCATTAGGTCATTATTGACCCATACAGTCCAGCTACATGTCTTATAATACCACTATCCATAGGTTTCATTGATTCTATTTACATGTTACATTCGTGCAACCTTCATCGTATGCATTACAACACATTCACATATGGAATTTTCATGCCTAGACAAGTACTTATGCCACTACGCATTTTGTACAAAAATTAGCTCATGATATGGCTCACTTACCCATATCACTTTTCCTCTTTATGGGAATTAGCAACATTCCCAAAGGACTCCTCTTTATCTTGCTTAAATGGATCATCCCTGCTGTAGGTTTCAACCATTATATAATTAGCCATCATCAGTGCCCTAGGCTCCAACTGCCCATGCTTAGAGGCAGCATTGGAAATGCTAATTTATCCATCCTTCAGGCTTAAGCGTCCCTTGACATAACCATGCCACTCTTAGTTATTCACATTCAAGTCTTACCATTAATGTTGATCAGCATATCCCTACTCCGGTAAGAGTAGTTATCACTTTGACAAAGGGATAAAGAAATTCTTCTACTGAAATTCAGTAAGAATTCCCAAATATCATGTTCAATTTGCAGTCCTTCTCCTCAAGGTGTCAATTCAGATAATAATATATTTTTTATAGGAATCGTGCATGAGCCCAAGTAGGCGAAGTGTTCTTTCCATGCTCTGATACCAATTTGTAACACACCCAACCCCTTATAAGACTTTTTAAGGAATGGGGCGTCAAAATTTTGATCTCCTTAAGTAATCAAATTTCCCATTAGGGGTCTCTATCACATTTTTCTTATCCAAAGATTTTCAGCCACGGTTTCCATGCTCAAAAACAAGCTCAGAATTGGCAGATATACCTCTCCCAAGTTCCTCGGGTGTTCATTGGTCGAGGCCACACGGCTTCCATCTGGATCCGACTAATTATGCTTCATCCTAAGTTCTCTGATATCTCAGAGCTTCCAGCATTCCCAAATCTATGGCAGAGATCCATCCACCAACCAATCCAATGACTAGGCTTGATCCTCAACTAACTCACAAGATAGCAGGGAATCCGGCGTTCGGCCTTCAGATTTGAATTCCAGGCCTAGCCCCTTCCCTCCGGCTATAATCGCATATGACTACGGTATATGACCAGATGCCAAGACAACAGGCACCTATTTCGGTGCTTCCGAGCTTCGGGCTCCAGATGTTTTCAACTTATGACACCACAAATCTCCCGAACTGTCGAATCAGTGAATTTAGGGTATGCTACGCAGATCATAGATCCCCGCTTTATTTCAAGATAAATGATCCACAATTACTTCGGGACTCTGCGCTTTGGCGAATTTCAAATTACTCACAAATGCAAACCTCCAAATTGAAATCCTTCTAGAGTGTCAGATCTCATGACACATGTCCTCCACTACCAATGGTTACGATGAACTCTAACACTTTGACCTTCGGGAGTTCTCTAATTCTCGCAACGAGCCTTCCTCCGGAGTGGCGGATCTTCTGAAACCTGTCCTCTGAGATTGATGGCTCAAGTGAACTCCGACCTTCGGGCCTTCAGGAGTTATTGTTCCACTTTTATCTGAAGTGGCTATCCTCTGAAGTAATAGATCGCCTGCCACACATCCCCAAATGACGGACGGTTGAGATCCTCTCTGTTACTCTGAGCTTTGGCGATTCTCATAGCACCAAGCTTCAAATCCTCTGGAGTGACTCTCCTCTGAATTTAACGATATACTGACACACGTCCCAGTTGATGGATGGTTCAGATCTCCTCTGACTCCTTGCAACTTCATGAGTCTTCAACCTTTTACACTTGTTTCCTTCTGGTGTGTTAGACCTTCAGATTACGAAAACCGGTTCCATGTGGCTCCTACCTTTAGGCCTTTCGGTCTCTCTACAATACTACACCCCAAATCCTCCAGATTCCTGAAGTCCCGGACTCCCAGAGTTCTGGTCACTTTACCAACCACTTTGGCTAGGTGGGCACGTACCAGGGACTGACACATAGAACGGCCAGGGGCGACACATGCCCTCATCAGGGATGACATGTGTCACATTCCAATGGGTCTATAGGGTATGTGATACGCATGAATCCAGGTGACACGTGGCACTTCAAACTTAGGTCCACGTCACCATGGATGAGCATTGCACCACATCACTCCGAACTGATCGTATTGCATTCCCTTCAATCTCACGGCCAAGATATGTACATGTAACCCTTAGATCAATGGCCTTCGCTACTTTGTAACTTAAGATTTTAGGGGTATTGCGATGAAAACTCCTCTTTTCTCTCAGAGTTGTTCAGTGTCGGACTAACCACAGCCTAGATCTGATGGTTAGGATAAGTATCCAAGCACCCTCATATCAATGGCTCTCATTACTTCAATATTTGTAGCTTATCAACACTCCACACCTCAATTTCCCTGGAGTACCAAGTCTCTGGACTAAAGGATATAGTGCCACACATCCCCTGTATATCAACAGCTAAGAGGGATCCTTAGATCCACGGTCCATATTACTTCACGACTCTGGCCTTTGGGGGTTTTGGATTCACTTCCACTCCATTTTCTAAAGTGGGACTTCGTCGAAGTACCATAAGTGGGTCCCTCCTCCTAAATGATCGGATGGTAGGCGGGGCTCCAAACGATCTCCCCAAATCTACGACTCTCCTTTACTTCATAACTTCAGTTTTCAGGGAGTTTGATGCTATAGCATCTCCATCCTCCTGGAATAGAACTTCACTGAAGTTATCTTGGTGTAGATCCTACGGTTGAGGAGACCCCTGAACATTCTTGATCAACAGTTCACGCTACCTTTCCATGGGTAGTTGGATCTCAATTTAGACAGTAAGATAGGCTCACCTAACTACTAGGGAAATCATTCATTTCCAGTCAACTTGTTAGTAATCGAATCTCCCGGTTACCTTCGACCAATTTAAGGCAAGTAAGGTCAGAAATACTCCGAACTCCCAGACTTTTAGAGCTCCAAATCCAGGAGGACTTATCTCCCTTAAGCTTAGCCTAAGGTTCCTAGGTGTTGGTCATATGGGTCCTCCCAAACGGATCTCATCCACTCATCTTCCAAACGAAAGAATCTTCCCTTTCGAGACTTAAATATCTCTATCCTTCATGAGCTTCATTAGTTCTGAAAAACTTAGGCATTGACTCGCACTTTATGCTCTTTCCCCTGAGCTTAACAGACTCCTTTTTCCCAGGAGACTCAAAATAGTTGGGAGTGTCTCCATGCATACGGGGAACTATGTCCAAGGTCGATGAACTCACAATTCTTCTGCTTAAAATTGATTCACTACAGGGCTCGAGCATTTACGTGTACAAACCATGTAGTTCCTTAACTTCTTACAGAGACAATCAAGCAAATATAAAGGGATACAGTCTAATTATCAAGCCAACATGCACATCTCGAAAACATTCATAGTATATCCAACTTATCTATTACAGGTTGCAGTCAACTAACTGAGTGTGGGTGTTCGCCTTTCCACCCAACCATAGGCTCATAGGTATTCATTATTAGTGCTCTAGCCACCCCTGTTCCAAGCCATGATATCACTAGGGAATTTATGCCAATTCTCAATGATCCTTTCTCTTTCACATCTTCTGCGAAGTTTATCATATGATTCCTCAGCATCAAGCTCGCGGCCTTCTGCTCAGGTCCCATTCTCTGCAAAATCTCAGAGATTTATTTCTCTATCACGACCTCCATGAGGTTTATCATATGCTCCCTTAGCATCAAGCTCGTGGCCTTCTGCTCGTTCTCAGCTGGAGATCTTCTCGCATTCTCCACTCTTCTCTTTATTCTCTTACGTGTCTTGCACGCACATCCCTCCTATCATGTTCCTTTTGTCAGAAGGAAAAATCAGGTCAATCTGGTTTTGCAGAACCCTGTGGTACTTTGGGATGACATTCTAAAGCTAGACCATCCTTCCATTCATGGGGTTGGTTGATGGTTCAACCACTGATCCTTTCTTTATTAATAGATTCCTCCTTGGGATCTGGAGGAGGTTTATTATCCTCAACAAGGGAAATTTGGGGTCATTCTTTATAATGAACCCTTTCTTATAGTTTTCACTTTATTTCCTCTAGTGATATCATGGCCAGTACTTTCAAGGCTTCACCCCCACAGTCATTTGTTTGGATATCCAAACAATAATGCATTTACATTGTTCCCATGTCATAGCATGGTGATTATGATTAATTACAAGTTGGGGGAAACAAGGGTGTTACATTTCTCCACTTGGTTGAGGGAAGGCCTGACATGTATTCCATTGAGATGGATTCTCGGGGCCTTTCAGGAATAGGCAGAGGGGTGTACATGCCTTGTTTCTTAATGGATTGTTTGGAAATGACACAGTCAGTGCAGGACCTGATATACTTGTTGAAATCCTGTGAATATTTCTACCAATAGAAATGTCGTTGCAGCACTTCCACTAGCGTTTCAACATCGAAGTGTCCTTACACCCAATTGTAGTGGGCTTACCAAATTAGCTTCACTTTATTTCTTAATGGAATGAAAATATGGCCAAGATGGAACAGCATCCCATCCTGAAGATGGAAATTAGTGACAGTTTCTTTTGTGCACAGCATCTAGTAGGTGGCAGACAAGTCAGGATCTCTCGCATAGAGTTGGGGCCACCCGGAGGTCTCATGGTCGCAGGAGGCTAGCACTGTGGTGAGTGTTGAAACTGGAGGGTGGCTAAGTAAATCATCAACGTGATTGGTGCTTCTTGTCTTATGCTTGATGTTGATATGGAATTGTTGCAAGTATGTGGACCACTTATGATGGCGATCATTCTACAATTTTCCCTGTGTATGCATGAACTATAGCGGCTTATGATCGGTGTGGATGAATGTCTCCTTCTTGAGAATGTAATTCCTCCATTGGTGGAAGGCTTGCACAATGGAGTACATTTATTTTTCATAATTAGGATACTTATGGACAACATTTGATAGCGTCTCACTATGATAGGCCACGAGGTGTTTGTGTTGAGTGATAATTGCACCCACAACATAGTCTAAATCATATGTCTTGATCTCAAAGGGTTTTTACGGGTCAAAAAATGAGAGCACTCGGGATTAGCATAAGAACTGCTTCAAATCATCTAACACTTGTCATTGCGACAAACCCCACACAAACTTTTCCTTACCACCACCCCTAGTTACTTGGCTAATGGCCCATGCAATATGGGATAATCCCAACACAAACCTGTGATAAAAATCAGCAAGGCCTAAAAATATTTGAAGCTCAATGAGTGTGGTTGGGGCTAGCCAGTCACGAATGACCTAGATCTTGGCAGGATCAAAATGCACCCCATGATTCTCAATAATGTATCCTAGGTATTGGACCCTGTCAATGTCGAAGGAGAATTTTTCCAAATTTGTGTATAGCTTGTGTTGTCGTAGAGTGTGCAGAACCTACTGAATATGATGCAAGTGTTCCGCCCAAGTCTTGTGGTATATGAGGATGTCATCCAGATACACCGCCACAAAATAATTGGTGAAAGGATGCAAGATATCCTCCATCATCCTCATAAAAGTTGTTGGGGAATTCGTCAAACCAAAGGGCATGACCAACCATTCGAAAAGACATTCTTTAGAGTTGAAGGCAGTTTTCCATACATCTGTCTGCTTTATTGGGACCTGATGGTAGCCAGACTTTAGATCAATCTTATTGAAGTATTTTCCCCCCTTGAATTGTTCAAGGAGATTGTCAATTTGGGGAATCAGGTACCAATTCCTAAATGTGATTTTATTTAGGGCTCGCTAATCAATACAAAGTCACGAGGTCAGATATTTCTTCTACACAAGCACGATTTGGATTCCATGTGGTGAAGATATGGGTCAAGTGTGCCCCTTTCGGAGGATTTCTTCGATATAATGCTTTATCTCCTTGTTTTATAACAAAGAGTGATGATAGACTGGTCCATTGGGTAGTGATGCGTCGGGGGTCATATCGATTGAATGCTTGACCTGAGGGTGTACAGGTACCCCAGTGGGTGAGGAGAAGATGTCTTTGTATTCTTCCACGAACTTATCCACTTGCTTCTGCTACGTGGAGAGATTGGCTACGGAGGCCATGGATGTGGTGGAAACCTTTCACTCACTTTGAGAGTGAATCACGAAGAAGAAAAACTTCTTAGTCTAAGAGATGACCTTCCTGCATTGCTTGGCAGAGATCAAGGAAATGACAGTAGGTGGGACTACCTCGGGTATCCTATTCAAATTAATAATAGCACTACGAGGTCTAGACTCATATACAGCATAATGTTTCCATAAATAATGGTTGGCCCAAAATAACTTCACAAACTTCAAGGGGAGTGAAATCACACAATACCTCATCTTTGAAGGGCTTTATATCATAGGACAGGTGACATTGTTGACTGACACAAATATTTCTTCCTTGGAGGAGCCATCGAATGGTGTATGGTTGTGGGTACGGCATTGTCAGCAAGGTCAGTCACTTGACGACCTCCACTGAGATGAGATTCGTATGGATAACGCTATCAACGATGAAGTGCAGTGGAGTACCCTTACCCACATCTATGAATCAAAGAGACATTCGCCTTCCTCTGACTCATCAGGTTCATCGGGCTAGATCTTGGTGGTAGCAACAGTGGCACTGGCTTCTGCATCAATAATATGTCTCCCCTTTTATGGTTTTGACTCTAAGTTGGAACCGACATCTGATTCAAATGCTTTCACCTCTGCCACCAATGATTGTTTTGAGCGGAAATCAACGGTATTATTCCAGAGGATCTTATGGAAGGCGCACCACTTCTTGGTGTCTTTCTTCATCTTTCCATTGTCCTTCTTTGTTTGTGGCTTAGACTGGTTGTCCATATTTTTTCCCCTTTGTTCTACAGGTTGGGGATGCCCTTTCTCTTCTTCTACTGTGAGGGGTTCCCAGACCCAAACTGCCACATATTTTGTTTAAGATTCTGCTTGATTTTGACAGCATATTGATAGGTCACGCCCAAGGACGAGATGTCTAGAAACTCCATTTATGTCTGTATGTATCTATTCATACATCCATGGTACTCGAGCACTAGATGTTTCTCAGAATATTTCATACCCATCTTGGTGCACAAGGTATAGAAGACATTGGTGAACTCTAGCACTGTTTTCTCTCTTTCCTTCCACAGTGTGGTCCATATTGTATACAAGTCGTCATAACTTCTAATAGGGTATTATTGTTCCTTAATAACATCCCTGAAGGAACCTCAAGTGGGTGAAACTGCAAATAATTTGGATCCCTCTATTTCCTTTTTCTCACATAAAGTCTCCCACCAATATTTGATATGGGGGGCAGTCTTGAGGAGCGCAAATGTAATCTTTTCTCTATCGAAAAAGTTGTGGACAGAAAAATACCCTTCTAGAAGGTTTCACCATTTCTCTATGGAATCTGCATCTAGTTGACCTTCAAATATAGGAATATCAAAATTGATTTGTACCTTGAAGGGGGTGGAAAATCCGCTTGAGGTAGATGTGTCTCTTGTCAGTAGTCGTCGAAGGATTTGTGTAAAGGTGTCCATCATCTCATTAAGTTTTCGCTCAAGGGCTTCCTCAAGTAACATTTTGAAAGGATCTCATGTCACGTTGTCTTTCTTTGATCCTTCCATGGAAGGTTTCTTGGGCATGTGAGAGCAGTTGTCCTCAAGAGAAACAAGCTTGAGACCAAACTCTCTATACCCTAACCTCGTCGGGGACATGCACTAAAAACGACAAGGAGCAGACCACTCTGATACCATTGATCTGGATTTATGAGCAAAACGAAATGAAACACATATTTATAATATCGACAAAAAGACATAGTGAATAATAATAGAGACATAGTAAAACTTGAATTCTATTAAATAAGAAATATGTTGAAACTGTAAAATGTAGATCGAAACAAGCTTGTTAGAATGGTGGCACCTTATCTCTGAGAACAGATGTGACGGCTATGCTCATTTTCAAGAAGATGAGTACAATTATTCTTTGAAATCCTTTTTACAATAAACATGAATACCAAAACCCTAGACATCCAAAAACATAACCCTAGGAGATGAAGTTCCAAGACTCATGTGGGCCATGTTGGGGTAAGTTGGTACATCAACTTTCTAGAGTCGTAAATTTTTCATACGATCTTCATTTTAGGCGAACAATATCATGTTGGAAAGGTCTATTCAAGGACTACACATTATGATGTCAAAATTTGACTATGTCTATAGTTTGACTGTTGTGAGTCCTAAAAATATTGTTTAGGGCCTCAAAATGGCCCCAAAATTTCAAGACCCAAAAACTTGAAAAAAATTGCTAAGATGAGCCAGTTGGAATAGGTGGGTGGCCACCAATATCCACCTGTATCAACTTAAGATGCATAATTATTTTAATAAATTATTCATAATGTATAAGGAATTCATCACAAGTGTAAGGAATGTGTCATAGGGTGTGCAAGAATCTCTCCTATGTGGCATGCCCACCCTATAATGAATCCCCTTTAACAACTTGGAACAATAAAAAACTCTTTTGCGAGGAAGGTGTGAGTGTAGAAAAACTCAAGTGTAGACATCACGTATTAAAAAATTAGATTATCTCTACAAATAGATAGAGATTAGATCTAATAAATTAGTGGCATGAATATAGTGGACAACTATTAAAAGCTTGAAAAAGCAATCGCTATCTTCTCATACACACGATAGAAAATTTACAATAATGTTTTCAAGGGACTAAAATGGCTTCTCAAAGTGTTGAGGCATTCTCTTAATAGAATCACTTTACTCAATCTCACTATATATAATCTTAATTGGTGTTCCCTTTCTGATTAAGTCAAACTTGACAAGAGAGGGAAGAGTGGTTACAATTGTAATGGCTAATAATATCCTTTATGAAAGGAATTAATCACCACATGTAGTAATGAATATCTTCTCAAGGGATGCACCCTACCTAGCATGTGTAACTCTTGTAATAAATGCCTCATAATGTGTAAGAGGAATTCATCATAATTGTCATGGGATTTGTGATAACTTTAAACTAACCAAAAATTGAAGATGCCAAGCATCATAAGTGTAAGAAATCTATCAATCTCTCCCATGTGGCACACCCATCCTACAATGAATCCCCTTGAACACTCATGTGGGCCCCTTTTTAGAAAAACATCTAGAAACAACGAAAACCTCACTCCTTTGTGAGGAAGGGGTTCTCCACCAAGCCAACCTTCTCTCTAAGATTCTGAAACTTCTCATTTGTAAGGGGTTTCATTAAAATTTAAACAACTTGAAAATCGGTGGAAACGTAATCAAGAACAATAGGTCTCATTTTTGTGTATCTATCAGGAAATGGTATTGGATATGAATGGGCTTGGAGAAATCATGAAACACTATATTCTTAGAGAGATTGATGCAACTTTGATTGTCACAATACACAACAGTGGACATCAACTATGCACTCAACTTGTGAATTCAAATGGATTCACAGCATGTCAATGATGTTTCCATATACTTGCTTCAATTGAACTAAGAGAATATGTTGCCTACTTCCTATTGAACCAAGAAATCATTCATGATCCCACATTGAAGTAGTGATCATAAGTACTCTTCCTTGTGCTTGCATCTCTTGTCCAATTTAAATATACAAATTCATGTAACAAAGACTCTCCATCTCCCACATACTTCATGCCTTAATAAAGTTTTCCCTTCATATATCTAAGTGCATGTCTGGAAGAT
The DNA here is from genome assembly GCA_009831015.1 of Picea engelmannii. Lineage (NCBI taxonomy): Eukaryota > Viridiplantae > Streptophyta > Pinopsida > Pinales > Pinaceae > Picea > Picea engelmannii. The sequence continues at coordinate 237,904 of ML795043.1, read as the reverse complement.
TTCTAAATAACTTGCCTTGGGTTCATCCATGCACCAGCTCATAGTATTCACTACAAAACAAATACTAAACTTGGTATTCACAAGACACATAAGGAAACCAATCACTTTCTATAAAAATATGGATCTACCAAATTGGGATCTAAATAAACAAATAACTTCAACTTTGGCACCATAGGAGTGGCCAAGGGTTTGCAATCAAGCCTCTAAAATATATTTAGAATCTCCACTATGTACTTCTATTGTCCAAGGAAGACTTCACTTACACCCTACCAAACCATTAGACCCAAAAAGTAATGCATAAGGTCAATGTCTTTAATGTCATATTTTCTTGCCAACTTCTTGCACCATTCGATGAGCTTCTTTGAACTAATAATCATATCATCTACATGTAGTACCAAAACAAGAAAATTCAATTTACCATATAAATAATAAATATGTGGATTTACTATGGTGTTAGTGAAGCCCAACTTCACTCGTCATTCCTTGAGTACTATGCATGTGGTCCCTACTTCATCTCATAAAGGACCTTCTTCAATCTACACACATGGGTGTCTCGTCCATGCACCTCAAAACCTATTCATTGATTAATGTAGACTTTCTCTTCAATCAAACCATTTTAAAAAATTGTGTTTACATCCATTTGGTATAAATTCCAACAAAACATCGATGCAATAAACATGATTACTCTAATAGAAGTGTAAGTTGCAACTAGAGGAATAGTCTCCTCATAGTCAACTCCATATTTCTAGAGAATATTTTGGCTATGAATCAAGATTTGTACTTCATTATGTTTCCATTTATTGCATGCATAATATTGTACAACCATTTGGAATCTATCATAGATTTCCCCATTCGTCTTGGCACAATCTCTCATACATCATTCTTCAAGATAGAGTTATACTCCTCAACCATGGCATCATGGCATACCTACTTTGCATTAGCCTCCTTAAAGATGGAAGGCTCTACTTGAATGATAGAAGACATAAATGAAACATAAGAGTGATATCTTATAGGTGGATAAATTACTCAAAAAGTAGACCTTAATCCTCCCACTTGCTTTGCTTCCTTCAATGTCTAGGTATACCTCAATGCTCCCACTTGATTTGCTTCCTTCAATGTCTAGGTAGACCTTAATGTTCCCACTTTCTTTGCTTCATTTAATGCTTTTGAATAGAACACTGTGTCAGGTGTTTTTGGGTAGTGTATTCGCGTGGGCCTTGGCCAAAGAGATTTGCGAGAGCTTACAAAACTATGTTATGCTACTCAATTTGGATTTTATTCCCCGGGACCAAATTAGCCACATGTCCATGAATGGCTTGAGGAGGTGAGTTTCAACTTGTGATAAAACTCAAACCAAGACTCAGATGGACGAACCATCCATTGCATTGGATCTGGAGCATTGGGTTTCAGCTAGTGGCGCCCCTACGTTATCATTTCGTTGACTGGAAAACCATTTGTTGGAGTATCTACGGCACTAGGGTTTTGGTCAATGAGGCATAGTGAAATTTCTTAAGAGGAGGTCGATTTTCAAGAACATTGTGTCAAGAATTTTTGGATAGTGTATTCACATGGGCCTTGGATAAATAGACTTGTGGGAGCTTACGGAACTTTGTTATGATTCTTGGTTTGGATTTTATACCCCCGGACCAAATTGGCCACATGCCCCTGAATGTCTTCAGGAGGCGAGTTGCAACTCACGATAAAACTCAAAACGGGACTCGGATGCACTAACTGCCAGTTGCATTCATTCTGGAGCATCGAGTTTCAGCTAATCGGGCCCCTATGCTATCATTCTGTCAACCGGAAAAACATTTTTTGGAGTATCTTCGGCACTAGGTTTTTGCTCAGTGATTATTACATATGTTTGACAATTTAACAACTTGTTAGGCTAGACATGGCATGGTAAAAGAAGGCATGGAAAGGCAAGGCTGTGGAAATTTAAATGACAAAATCAACAAGTTAATATTCTATCATACACTTAGAAACCTAGAGATAATTGTCTTGCATGAACTCTGAAATGTCTAAAACCCACATTCATAAATTACCATAAGTAGAAATACGCATTGTTAAGTAATTATGCAGCAGAATAAACACAATGAACATCATTCATCCAACCATGAATAACTCAGAAATTTAGGCAAATGTCAGGGAAAACCCCAAGGTGGGGAAACCCAATGAGAGAGAGAGAGAGAGAGAGAGAGATAAATTTGTTATTCAGCTCCAAGAAATCACATATCAGCAGCAATAACACAATTTCCAGCCAAGAGAAAAACCACTTACAGCACCCAAAAATTATCCCAAAAGTTTTTTCCTCAGAAAATGTGCCAATTACGTATTGTTGTACAACCCACCTAGAAAATATGCACCTCGAAATATGTGCAAATAGTTTGTTTCACAGACTATTTTGTACGTCCCAACAGCAATAAAAATGCTCAAAAAAGCCTTGAAAATTGTGTCAATGCTACCTCAATTTCCACTCCCTCTTCCCCTTGATGTATGGACTATACTGACTGTACAAATCCATATAGTACGGCCTCCAATAGTAGAAAAATGACCCAGCACTCAAACAGAAATTCCTCCTTGGGATTTTTCCCAGTATCTCTTGGGAAATCTGCCCTCTTTCCTCTCTCAAGCTTACTCAGAAAATCTCTCAAACTCCTTCTCTCAATGTGTCTTGCACACTACCCAATGCATTTTTTTATAAAATCTGAAAATGACATTTCCCCTCCCAAGTATATTTTCACCTTCCCCAACCCTAAATCCAAAGGCCAAGATCTAATCTTGTCTTTACAATATCAAGGGTCATGATTCATTCCTACCAAAATAAATCACTTAAAATATAAAAGTACATTTCACTTTATTACATAAGTGCACTTTATGAAATAAAGTCACATTAATATTAGAAGGTACACTTCATTAAAAAGTCACTTTAATAAAAGAACCACTTTATCACAACTTTATAAAAATCCATTACAAAGTCAAGTGTCTAGTAGTGTAGGTACAAGGTAACTTTTACATACAAGACACATATGTGGAGTACCTCCCAAGCTAAAAAGATAACACTCCCTCTTAGTGAGGGATGTACTCCTTGGCATATCCATCATCTGGTCCCATCAAATTGTGCTTAGTAGGAGCTCCCTCTAAACCTGGATCCATCCTCAACACCTGCACAGAACTCGAACTAGAATACATTCTCCTGACAATTACCTGGAACCCTGAGCTCCTTGGAGAATCCACTCCACCCTGAGCATTGGTTCAACCACACCAATTGAGCCTCTTTCCAGTGCTCAAAATAGACTCGCTCTCTTCTCTTGGAATGCAATACTGAATCCTTGGGCCCGCTGCAGTCTCAGGAGACTCCTTATGCTCCTCATCCAACGTTGAATCATACACTAAAGGTTTTCCTCACAACATATACAAACTTTCCACCGAATCATCGATCAGCTATAGTTCCACCAAGTCCACTCCCTCCCTATAGATAAATACATGTTGCCTCTTGAAAAATGTACAATATCCTACATCCTCCAAAGCTGAGACTAAGAGCAAGTTAACCCTCAATGCTGGAACAAAGAGAACTCCATCAAGCTCCAGGAATCCTCCATACTCGAGTCAGAATCTAACCTTTCCAACTCCAAGTACAGCTCGTTCCATACCACCTTCATTTACCACCTGTCGGTCAGGACCTGTCTCTGTGATAATTAGGAATACTCGTCAGATTCTCGTCATGTGGCAAGAGTCTCCACTATCCACAATCCATCTGATATCACCCCCAAATCCTCTACTACCGACACGTGAAACTAGGGTAACCAAAGAAAATTCCCTGTCATACTTGGAAGAAAAGTCCTCCATGGTTGTTATAGCAGCTGTCTCATGCCCCTCTTGTTCCCTCTTCTTCTTCTTCCTCTCAACACAATGAGAAGCAAGGTGCCCCAACTGATTACAACAATAACATATGACTTTACTCAAGTCCCTCTCGTAACTTCCTTTCTCCTTTCTCTTTGCAGCAAGAGAAACATTCTCATTAGCTCCATCTGTCTTCTGTCCACTGCTCTGATATCCTTCTTGGTTCTCCTCCTGAATGAAATCGTCCCACGGTCTACTCCAATATGGAAGATGCTCACGACCCACCACACACTTCACGAAGACTTCCCATTCTTTAGTGAATCCTTTCAAGGCTATCCTCACCAACTTTGAATACGATATGACATATTCAACTACAACCAGCTCATATTTTACTTGAGCTAACCGGGTAAGATAAGAAGAAACACTCTCCTCCTTACCCATCTTGGTATCATGCAGCTTAGCCTTCAAGTTCATCTTCTGGTTTTCATTCTTCGCCTCAAATAAGTTCTTAAGTGCATCACACATCTCTTTGGATGTCTTCTTCTCA
>ML795043.1:210813-232435 GCA_009831015.1 Picea engelmannii | reverse complement strand
AAAACCCATTATAAAGTCAAGTGTCTAGTAGTGTAGGTACAAGGTAACTTCCGCATACAAGAAACATATGCGAGTACCTCCCGAGCTAAAAATCTAACAAAGGCAAGTGAAGGCATGGAAAGTGAAGGCATGGAATGACAAGGTATGGCATGGAATGACAAGTGAAGGCATGGCAAGGCATGTGTAATGCACCCGAACCATAAATACCCTTTCTAGGGATGGGGCATCAAAATTTTGTTTTTCCTAACTATCTCAAATCATCTCTATGGGATCTTCATCCTCTTCTACTCGTACGTAGATTTCTAATGATTGTTATCAGCTCCAAATCTGATCCCCGGTTTGCAAGATACAACCTCCCAAAGTTATTCAGGTGTTATTAGTTGGGGTCTTCGGCATTCGGCACTGAACGCCCCCTTTCTTACTCCTCAAATTCCTAAAATCTCTCCACGTGGCCTTGGCCATTCGACGATCGACATCCTACGTTTTCAACGATCGTCGTTGAACATTCATCATTTGACGATCAACGGTCATCGTTGAACATCCCCCTTACTGTACTACGTCCAAACCTTCTAAACTCCCGAAGTTATCCAAACTCCCGGACTCCTGGACACATCACGAACCATGTTGTCCAGGAGGGCACGAACCAGGAACTGACACCCAGCGAGGGCCATGGGTGACACATGTCATGATCTAATAGGAATAAGGGGTTTGTGAATCGGCCATATCTGGGTGACACGTGGCACCTTATTTGCGGGTCCATGTCACCTAGGATGACATCAATGGGCCACGTCAACCCCCGACATACAGTTGAGATGTTTCCATGCAGATCCATAGATCCAAGGTCCCCATTACTTCGCAGCTCTGGGCTTTGGATTTTTCCAATTCCTCTCATTTTGAATCCCCCAAAGAGCCAAGTCTTCGAAATCTCGAATCTGGTGCCATGTGTCCTCTTCCTACCAATGGTCAAGATTTACTTCATCATTCATGACTTCGGAATTTTTCACGCCTTGAAAACTCTTGGCCAAGTTTCCCCGAAGTACTAAGCCTCTAGACTATAGGATCGCTTTCCACATATCCTCTCATCCAATGGCTCTTGACAAGGGATAGGTAGGGGCCATGTGTCTCTCCATGACACATTCCCAATTGGTTGGGAAATCAAGGGTGGGTTCCTTATATCGATGGCTAAAGGGGATCTCGAAGGATCTGAGGATCGGCGTTCCATGTTACTTCGGCATTCGGGAGTGTGGCGTGTATCCTCTGGCTTCCTCTTCGGACCATGCCTGATCTATTTCCACGTGTACCTAGCATTCATGGCCAATATTTACTCTGGCTTGCAGAGCTCCAGGGAAAATCACTTGTCCCTATACCACTGAATACCCAAACTTTCAGATAGTTGTTGATATGTGGACACATGTCTCTCCACTTTCAACAGTCCTGATTAACTTTGTGACTTCGTCATTCGGGTGTTTCGGCGCTAGATCACTCCTATTCTCCAGAAGTAGAACTTCATCGAAGCACTTAACGCTACCCTTCCTAAGTCCGATCTAACAATGAGAGAGATAACCACTGGGTCCCCATATTGACGACCCTCATGTATTCGCGACTCAGAACTTCAACTATTTTTTAGGGTTATGGAGTCGTAAGTTTCGAAGTCCCAAAGATAAAAGAGTTATCTCCTTTCAGAATAGCACAGGGTTCCCAGACCCTGGTCATATGGTTCCTTTGGGAATTCTTGTGGGCTAAGCACTGATCCTTTTAGCAACAAAAGAGTTAGGGAAAAGGGCATGAGCCCTCAGTCAAATGGGTGGATAGTCTGAAGGAAACTCCCTCCTCTCATAGAGTTGAAATTGACATTCCATCTAGGGTAAACTCAAAGGGTTGGCAAGACTTATATGTTTCAGGGAATCCCACTTCGAATCTCATGTAGATTCACATCCCATACCTCTCTAATGGTTAAATTGAAGTAAATCAAAGACCATGTAAATATAGCAGTTTACAGAAGAAAAAGAGCATATATAATAATTGTTCAATTACTACAAGACTTAACCCTAAACATAGACATTCAATCATCACATCCAATATATTACACAGAGTACGAAAATACTTATCAGAACTGGAAAATGTGAATCAACTGCTAAAATGGGTGCATGTTTCCTCCCAACCATAGGCACGGCCATTCCTGATGGATTTACCAATGGTCACCCCCGATCTAGATGATGCAAGAGCATCGCTCCACCTCATCAAATGTGCCAGCATTCCAGCACATCAGCGTGCATTTCAGAGAGGGAGAGGCATTAACCCTCCCATTTTTAAATTCGAAATATGATCCTATACAGATTTTGTGTTGTAAGGATGATAAATGCCAAGCCATACCTTTGTATAGGTAGTGGATAGGGTCGCCTTAAATGGTTGACTGTAAGGAGGTCTAGATCATAGTCAGGTTTGGATCTTCATTGATGTAATGATTCCTAGGAGTATGGTGTCTTAACTAAGACAGTGATGGCACTAAGGCGGTGAAGAGAATAATCTCGTAGAGTCCTCTTTTGAAAAAAGAGGGGGAGATCTTTATAGAGAGGTCTCAAAAGAAGAACTCGGGATATAGTTAGGATAGGATGTAGAATAGTTCTTGGAAATATCTTGAGAGAACTCAGACTCTGTTGCTGTCCAGTTTTTGTAAAACATCTGTATAGACACATAGAGATAATAGAAAATCAGTTTTTCCTGCATATGGATATTCATGTGTTTATGTCTTCCATGAATATATGTTGTAGGTGTATGATAGGTTTCATATGCAGTAGGAAGATAAATTTATTTATCTTTGTTTGAGTTTGAAGTATCGTTCTGGGTTCTTTAGGCTGTGCAAGGAATGCACAACAAAACATAGGAAGTCATGTTGAAGCCAGCGCAAGGAGTGTGCATCTGAACTCTCTGAAGTTAGGAAATAACATGCTAGGAGGGTGCACTAGAGTAATAAGAAATCAAATAGGAACCTCAAGGTTACTAAATACCTTGGTGGATGAATCTGTGCAGATAAGGCACAAAGATACAGAGTTACTAAACACTCTATTAAGAAGGAGCTCTGTCAGGTGGTCATCGAGCGGGTGCAAGTGTACACAGAGGGAACTCTTTTTCGAGTTCAGGGAGAAGAGTATCATAGGAAGAGACTCACAGAGATGTTGAACACTCTGTAAGAAAACACTCAGCAAGGTGTGCTTTGAGAAGAAGGTTTCTAGGAGGGCACAAAGTTTTCCTTTGAAAGGAAATAGAAGGGTTGAGACCCTTAAGAGACGGATTAAATTGAAAAGCTCAGAAGAGATAACGCAAGGAGTGTGTGGGAGATGGACTTATTCCAAGTCCTAAATCTCAGAAGAGATAAGCACTTTAAGAAGTAAAGACAAGACCCAAGGTAGTCGGGTTTTCAGGGAGAAAGGTCAAAGGTCAAAGCCTTTGAACACTAACAAAATTTTTTGAGTCAAAAGAAGTTTAAAGATCGGGAGGAGGAGTGACAGCAGTCATCAGATCGATTGTGGAAAGGATCATGGACCGTTATATCTAAGTCCAGTGAACGAATGAAGCGCAAAGGAGAGGAACATATCCCATCTGTTGGATATGAGTGTGAAGGACCAACAACCCTTGGATCCGAAGGTAAGTGCACAAGACTTAACCCTTGTGTGCATAGGAGAGTGGGCTTGTCAAAGTCCTGAAGTTACGAAGTGAGAAGGGACTTTCCATCGTCAAGGAGGACAGGTGGCATAAGATCCATAATTTCGGAAGTTTGTGGACAAGGAGAGATCGGAATCATCGAAGACCCGAAGTGGGTCCTGGTCGTTGATCACCAGGGGGATACGTGTCAGCATATCGGAGTCTCCGGGTGAAATCACTCTGGGAGAAATGAGTGCACAGGAGTTTGATACTCTCGAAGCCCTAAGAGTTGAAGGGTCGAAGAGCCAAAGATCCGAATCTTGAAAGCAGTCTAAGCATCGAAGAGTCAAAGCGGGAAGGGTTGAAAGCCGAAGAGTCGAAAGAGAAATCTAGACCATCAGATCCAGAAAGGGTATGTGGCGATGGATCGTGAACTCCAGGAGAAAAGAGAATTAGAAGTTTGATATTTGAGATCATCAAAGCCCAAACAGTCGAAGAAGCTGGGAATTGTTGATATGGGTTGGACAAGCATCACAAGATCATGAACTTCAGAGAATCGTACTTCAGGGTTTTTTTGAATTTGTGTTTCAGAGTGTCCTGAAGCTCGAAATGTCGAAGGGTCATTGATCTGAAGGAAGGAACGTGGATCATTGATCTACAAAGAAATTCATGGAGGACGGAGATTCACTCTGTTGGGTAGTCGTTGGATCAAGGAGGATAGACGTCAGAGGATATGACACTCTGGAAGGATTCCCTCCGTAGATTTGTGTTTGTTGAGATTTGAGAATCCCAAAGGCTGAAGTCCCGAAGCAGATGACAGTCATTAATTTGAAAGTGGACACATGGTGCCAAATCTAGAACTCCAGGTACGGAGCACTCCGTAGGAAAGAAGAGGGTGAAAGCGTTGAAGTCCTGAAGGAGATATCGACCATTGATCAAGGAGGAGGTCGAAGGACCATTGAGTTGTTCTTGGTTGGAAAGAGCCGAAGTCCCGAAAATAATTAGGGTTGTTGATTCGGAGAGGATGTGTGGCAGAGATCTGTCACTCCGAGGAAAATCACTCTGGAAGAAAGTAGTTGAAGGAAGTTTAAGAAATCTTGAAGCGTGGAGCGTCATAGTTCATTTAAGTCGTTAGATCAGGGAAGACAGGTGTCATATTGTTATAGCCATTGGATCTGATAGATTTTTATACGAGGAAAAGAAGAGAGTTGAGAACTAAAATTCCCAAAGGTCGGAGAGCCGGAATCAACAGCAGTCGTTGATTTGAACGGGAGTTATGTGTCAATAGATTGTGGAGATCTGAGATCGCGTGTGGAAGGAGGAAATAAGGCAGGAAAAGGAGAATAGATAGCAGTCGTTTATCGAGAGGCATCACCAAGGCATTGGATATCAACGGGTTGTGCTCGATTGCGGGGCCAAAACATGCTTGGGTCTTAAATTTTATTGAGCGGGCAGCAATTAAAACCACAGTATCGCAAAGGGCATATGTGGCGCTTTGTAGTGAATTGTGGGATGAAAAGTGGGTTGGACTAAAACCACCCTTGAACAAGCTCGTATTCACATATTTCCATGAGGTCATAGCCCAGGGTCATATGAAGGAAGGGGCTAGCGCTTGAAACTTGGTGTTTTAGAAGCATGTAGGAATAGCCCGCGGGTCTGTCGAGACCTGTACACAGAAGGAAAGGGGACATGTGTAATATTAATAGGGGTCTAGCAAAGGCCCAAAGAGTCAATTAGACTCATCATATTGAAAGATCCTAGACCAGGAGGTCGCAGAACCCCAGGAGGGGAGGGGGGTTTTATCAGGTGGTATCAGAGCCTAAAATTTGTCTGCAGATCATAGGCAAAGTTGAGGAGGTGAAAAGAGATAAATATGGTAACATTAAGTGATATCAGGAGTTAAAGTTTATCTATAGACAGCAAGTGAAGGAAGCAGGGTACTCATGCTCTGTCAGAAGGTTGTTGCACGTATGCAGCAGCAAAAATTTAAACAGCCAGGTGAGTTGTAAGAGAAGATGGAGATGCTCTCGGATGTAGAGTTATCCACAAGACTTGTCAGAAGGGAAAGCAGAAGGTGGAAATGGATACTGAAGGCCATGAGCGTGGTCGGAGAGAATACTACAAGAAGAAAATAAATCCAGAGATGGATCTAGAGCTTAATGAGATAAGATAAAGGATGGAACAGCTAGCATTGAGGATGCAGCAAGAGGAAAAGGTACACTAGAGGTACGGATGTCCTATGAACAGGAAGGAAAAATGGCTTGTTCAAAATTTGTTGGCCAGACAACAGAAACAGATAGTAAGGAGGTAGTTGAGGCATGTTGAAAACCTCAGTGGCACAGAGGAGGAGATGGTTTTCATTTGTGAGCTAGAAGTCGGAGAAACCCTCAGTGATGAGGAAGGGAGATCAGTTACAAGAATCATAAACCGCCAGGAGGGAAGAGATGAATTTTCAAATTTCCAGGTGGGAAATTAAATGAGATCATTGGAGAATCTCATAGACTATCAGGAGGACAGCAGTGGAAATTCATATTGCCAGGTGGGCAATGATATGAGATTAGTAGAGGATTTCATAAACTGTCAGGTGGGCAGAAATGGACTTTCAAGTTTCCATGTGGACAATAGAAAGAGATTAGTGGAAGGTCTCATATACTACCAGGGAAGCAGTGTTGAAAGTTTAGATTGCCAAGTGGGAAATGAGATGAGATTAGCTGAAGATCTCATAAACTACTAGGTGGGAAGTAGAAAAGAAGTCTTGAATTGCCAGTTGGGCAAGGGGAAAGAGATGAGACTATCTGAGAGTCTCATGGACTCTGTTGAGAGTTCATACTAGTAAGGAGTGCTAATAGGTGAATATTCATGTGGGTTTGTAGACCATGTTAATGAATATGATGAGAAATTAAATACTCTCACCATCTAGGAAGAGGGTCAGAGGAGCATTCTGATTATTGGAGGGATCAATACATTCCTACCAAACAACCAAGTAGAGGCCAGTGCACATGATGAAAGTACAGCAGAAGAAGAAAGACAGCCAATAGAAACTGTCAAAGAGGAAGAAATGGAACAGACACTGATGTCTACCCTAGCAGAAGGAGAAGAGCATTCAGCAAAATGGCTCAAAATTTTCAGCCAGGAAGCTAAACAGGAGATGACTACAGCACTGGAGTCTATCGTAGAAGAGGAAAAAGATAGCATGGACTTTGTTGATCTGTATGAAGAATTGGAATCCCTAGAGAGAAGGGTGATAGTGCAAAGCCAGCACATCCAAAAGATCAGGTTGGAGACAGATGGAGGAGCATACCAGCTCAGAGAACTGTTGGAGGAAGTTGGAGATATACCAGTGCAAGAGAGGCTGACAGAAGAAGCAGTCAGCAAAGGGAATTTGAACAGAGGAGAGCCTGCCATAGCAGCAGAGGAGAAGAAAACGAAGCAGTAGCAGCAGCAAAGCAGAGGAGCCAGAGGACAAATCCAAGGGAGAGTTTGGGATCCAAGAGGATTTCAACACTGGAGAAGAGGAACTCATGAGCAGGAGCTCATGATTTTCCCAACAGTGGATCATGATGCAGGAGCATATCTCCACATCAGAAAATGTGCCATCATTCTAGCACATCAATGCGCATTTCAGAGAGGGAGAGGCATTAACCCTCCCATTTTTAAATTCAAAATATGATCCTATATGGATTTTGTGTTGTAAGGCTAATAAATGCCAAGCCACACCTTTGTATAGGTAGTGGATAGGGTCGCCTTAAATGGTTGACTGTAAGTAGGTCTAGATCGTAGTCATGTCTGGATATTCATTTATGTAATTAGACATAGGAGTATGGTGTATTAACTGAGACAGTGATGGCACTAAGGCAGTGAAGAGAATAAGCTCGTAGAGTCCTCTTTTGAAAAAAGAGGGGGAGATCTTTGTAGAGAGGTCTCAAAAGAAGAACTCGGGATAGAGTTAGGATAGGAGGTATAATAGTTCTTGGAGAGAGCTTGAGAGAACTGGGACTCTATTGCAGTCCAGTTTTTGTAAAACATCTGTATAGACACACGGAGATAATAGAAAAACAGTTTTTCCTGCATATGGTTATTCATGTGTTTATGTGTTCCATGAATATATGTTGTAGGTGTATGATAGGTTTCATATGCAGTAGGAAGATAAATTTCTTTATATTTGTTTGAGTTTGAAGTATTGTTCTGGGTTCTTTAGGCTATGCAAGGAATGCACAACAGAACATTGGAAGTCATGTTGAAGCCAGTGCAAGGAGTGTGCATCTGAACTCTGAAGAGTCAAGAAAGAATGTGATAGGAGGGCGCACTAGAGTGATAAGAACTCAAAGAGGAACCTCAAGGTTACTAAATACCTTGGTGGAAGAATCTGTGCAGAGAAGGCATAGAGATACAGAGTTACTAAACACTATGTTAAGAAGGATCTCTGCCATGTGGGCATCAAGTGGGTGTGCGTGTGCAAAGAGGGAACTCTTTGTCGAGTTCAGGGAGAAGAGTATCATAGGAAGAGACTCAAAGAGTTGTTGAACACTCTATAAGAAAATTCTCAGCAAGGTGTGCTTTGAGCAGAAGGTTTCCAGGAGGGCACGAAGTTTTCCTTTGAAAGGAAACAGAAGGGTCGAGACCCTTAAGAGATGGAGTAAATCAAAAAGCTCAGAATAGATAATGAAAGGAGTGTGTGGGAGATGGAATTATTCCAAGTCCTAAAGCTCAGAAGAGATAAGTTCTTTAAGAAGTGAAGACGAGACCCAAGGCAGTTGGGTTTGCAGGGAGAAAGGTCAAAGGTCGAAGCCTTTGAACACTGGAAAAATCTTCCAAGTCGGAAGAAGTTGAAAGCTTAGGAGGAGGAGCGACACCAGCCGTCAAATCAGTTGTCAAAAGGAGCCTGGACCATTAGATATACATCCAGTGAACGAAGGAAGTGCAGAGGAGAGGAACAGATCTAATCTATTGTATCTTAGCACAAAGGACCAACAGTCATTGGATCTGGAGGTAAGTTCACGAGAATTAACCCTTGTGTTCACAGGAGAGTGGGCTTGTCAAAGTCCCAAAGTGAGAAGGGACTATCCATCGTCAAGGAGGACAAGTGGCATAAGATCCACAACTTCATAATTTTGTGGACAAGGAGAGATCAGAATCGTTGAAGACCTGAAGTGGGTCCTAGCCACTGATCCCCAGGGGGATACGTGTCAGCAGATCAGAGTCTCCGGGTGAAATCACTCTGGGAGAAATTAGTGCACAGGAGCTTGAGACTCCAGAAGCCCGAAGAGCCAAAGGGATGAAGAGTCGAACAGTCGAATCCCAAAGGAGTCGAAGCGATGAAGAGTCGAAGTGCGAAGGGTCGAAAGTCGAAGAGTCGAAAGAGAAACATGGACCGTCAAATCTAGAAAGGGTACATGGTGATGGATTGTGAACTCCAAGAGAAAGTACTCTGGGAGAAAATTGAAGGAGAATTTTAAGATTTGAGATCATCGAAGCCCGAATAGCCAAAGCAGCTGGGAGCCATTGATCTGGGTTGGACAAGTGTCACTAGATCGTGAACTTCGGAGAATAGTACTATGGGGTTTTTGTGAAGTTGTGTTACAGAGTGTCTCGAAGCGTCGAAGCCCAAAATGTCTAAGGGTTGTTGATCCGAAGGAAGGAACGTGGATCATTGATCTGCGAAGAGATGCATGGAGGACGAAGATTCACTCCATTGGGTAGATGTTGGATCAAGGAGGACAGATGTCAGAGGATACAACACTTCGAAAGGATTCCCTCTGGAGATTTATGTTTGTTGATATTTGAGAATCCCGAAGGCCGAAGTCCCAAAGCGGATGACATTCGTTGATTTGAAAGTGGACACATGGTGCCAGATCTAGAACTCTGAGTACGGGGCACTTCAGAGGAAAGAAAAGGGTGAAAGCGTCGAAGTCCCGAAGGATATCTCGATCATTGATCAAGGAGGAGGTAAAAGGACCATTGATATAGTCTTTGTTGGAAAGAGTTGAAGTGTCGAAGAGAATCAAGGTTGGTGATTCAGAGAGGACATGTGGCAGAAGATCTTTCACTCTAGGGAAAATCACTCCGGAAGAAAGTAGTTGAACGAATTTGAAGAACTCCTAAAGCATGGAGCGTCGGAGTTCGTTTAAGCCATTGGATCAGGGAAGACAAGTGTCAAAAGATTCAACACTCCAGAAAGATTCACTCCATAGATTTGTGTTTGTGGAGAGTGGATATATACCATTTATTAGAGTAGATGTGTGGCGTCATATCTATAACTCCAGGTACGGAGCACTCTGGGAGAAACACGTGTTTGAAGGAGAAAGAACTCTCGAAGGTCGGAGATCCGGAGTTCATCAGAAATATTTTTTTGTTGAGGATAGGTGTCAGTAGATATTCCACTCCGGAATATTGTTATACGAGGAAAAGAAAAGAGTTGATAACTAAAAAACCCAAAGGTCGGAGAGCCGGAATCAATAGTAGTCATTGATTTGAACAGGAGTTACGTGTCGATAGATTGTGGAGATCTGAGATCATGTGTGGAAGGAGGAAAGAAGGAAGGAAAAGGAGGATAGATAGTAGTCGTTGATTGAGAGGCATCGCCAAGGGATTGAAGATCAACGTTCGTGCTCAATTGCAGGGCCAAAACATGCTCGGGTCTTAAATTTTCTTGAGCTGGCCGTAATTAAAACCATGGTATCGCGAAGGGCATACGTGGCCCTTTTTAGTGAATTGTGGGACTAAAAGTGGGTTGGCCTAAAACCACCCTTGGACAAGCCCGCAGTCACATATTTCCACGAGGTCATAGCCCAGGGTCATATGAAGGAAGGGGCTAGCGCCTGAAACTTGGTGTTTTGGAAGTGCACAGGAATAGCCCACGAGTCTGTCAGGACCTACACACAGAAGGAAAGGGGACATGTGTAAGATTAATAAGGCTCTAGCAAAGGCCCGAAGAGTCAATTTGACTCAGCATATTGAAATATCTTAGACTGGGAGGTCGCAGAACCCCAGGAGGGGAGGGGGGTTTCATCACTAGACCATGATGCTATGAGAGAGATTCTCTCTTCTTTCTCTACAACAATCAGGGATGGAGGTTACTCTCGTCCTCCCACAAAAATCTTGGCAACTGGTTTTCTCTACTCCAAGCAAGGAGGTTTGCACGAGCACTTTCTCGATCACTCGTTAGCCTCGTTTATCAGCTTGTAGTGAGACCCTGCCCATGGATTCTTTCAGCTGAACTGAGCTTGTTTATCAACTCTTCTCTCAACTCCAGAGTTGAAGTGTGCTTCTCTTCCCTTCTCCAGATTGTTCGCTTTACTCTGTTATCTTTCATATCTATTTCTATCCCCCAAATTACCTCCTTTCTTACCTTCCTCAGCAAGGTTGGTGGGTCTAAATCCCAATTCGTGGTCATGCATAGAAACCTTACAGAGGGGTACCCTACCCCATCTCCTCATTAACTCTTGAGGATGGCCATCCAACTACTAGCCTGATTGGTAATTCATTTCTAGGTGAGAGGACTATTGAGAAATTACACCTAGTAGGTACTGGTCTAGTGAGGTTCATCTCAACCATTCTTGGTTTCCCCTCACCATCTCTCTCATTGCATCCATGGTATATCTTGGCAAACTCCCCCCTTTCAGCAGTTGTGCAACACATATTCAATTTCTATTAATAACAGAAAATCCATACATTGACCCTTTTATAAAAAGGTTCATAAAATCAAACATTCACACATATTTAGTCTACCATAGTATATTGGCAAGTTATAGTTATATTTACAAACTGGGGGGAACAGGGGTATCACAACCCCCTCCCCCTTAAAGGAACATCGTCCTCAATGTTCTATCTAACGATGTACTCTGTATGTACAGAAGTATTCAAAAATGGATATGCTTGTTTCATGGCATCCTCCATTTCCCATGTAGCCTCATCTGGGCCAAAGTGTTTCCACTGCACCTTGACCTATGCAATGGTTTTGTTTCCAAGTGGGGTTTCCTTCCTATCTATTATGCATTGAGGTTCTGGCAGGAATTATCCCTTGGGTTCCACTTAAATCACAGACCAGTCAATAATATGATTAGAATCATGTACATACTTCTTTAATAAATAAACATGGAAAACATTATGTTCCTTCATAGTGGGAAGAAGTGTTAGCCGATAGGCTACTGGTCCAACTCCATCCAAAACTTCAAAGGGTCCACAATACCAAGTTGCCATATTGGCACAAGCTCCCATCTTAAAAGATCTTTTCCTGGGTCTAACTCGGAGATACACATGATCCCCTGCTTTGAACTCTCTAGGAGTCTTTTTCATGTCTGCGTAGCTCTTTTGTTTATCCTGGGCTATCTTCAGATTTTTCCTGATTTGAATTACTTGTTGTTCTATTTTCTTTATAATATCTGGCCCAATTGTAAATTTGTCTACTAGAATTTTCTAGATGATTGGAATGTTGCAGTGTCTTCCATAGATGGACTCAAAAAGACTCATTTTTAATGACTCTTGATAACTATTGTTGTAAGCGAATTCTACCAATGGTAGGCAGTCCTCCCACTTATTGGGTTGATGCATTACATGCATCCTCAACATGTCTTCTAACACTTGGTTTACCCTCTCTGTCTTCCCATCATTTTGAGGGTGATAGTCTGTACTAAAGAGCAATTTTGTTTCAAAACCAGAAAATGAAGATTTCAAAAAGTTTGAAGTAAATTGTGTATCTCTGTCAGATATAATTTCCTTAGGCATGCCATGCAGTCTAAAAAATTCTTTCATGAAAACGATGGAAATATATATTGCCTTGCAAGTTGAATTGATGGGTATGAAGTGAGCAGCCTTTCTCAGTTTGTCCACAACTACCATGATGGCGTTGTTCTATTTGGTTGATCTTGGTAATCATGTGATGAAATCCATGGAGATGGTTTCCCATTTCCATTCAAGAATTGTTAGGGTCTGCAACATCCCTGTTGGGTGTCGGTGCTCTGCTTTGACTTGCTGACATTCTAGACATTTAGCTAAGTAATCAACTATGTCATTTTTCACTCTGGGCCAATAAAATAGTTTCCTAGTAGTCGTGATCATCTTCTGATAACCGGGATGACCAGTATATGGTCTTTTGTGTAGTTCATCCATTATGAACCTCTTCAAGTCGTCACAATTTGGAATATACAATGTGCCCTTGTAAGTCACTGGGACATCATTAAGCATCTAATAGCCTTTGTACTTCATCCATGTGGGCTCTTGCTTTAGGTATGATGTCACGGTCTTGAAAAATGCATTTTTTTCTTATGTAGTTTTGACTCTCTCTTTGATGTCTAATTCACTGGCGCTTACATCTGCCAAGTGAACCACTTCCATCCTCCTACTAAGGACAGCATCCATGCTATTCTCATTTCCTTTAGAATGTTTGATTTCAAATCAAAATCAAACTCACTAAGGAGATCCATCCACCTAGCTTGTCGCACATTGAGTTTTGGTTGGTCAAACAAATACCTTAACCCAATATGGTCTGTCATAAGTAGAAATCTTCTACCTAAGAGGTAATTCCTCCACATTTTTAAAGCATGCACTATGGAAGCCAATTCCATATCGTGGGTCACATAATTGACTTCATTCTCATTCAATTTTCTGGATTCCTAGCAAATCACATGTCCTTCTTGCATGAGAACACCTCTGAGCCCTTCCTTGCAGGCATCTATACACACAAGGAAGTCCTTGTTTGGGTCTGAAATATTCAGTACAAGCGCATTGGTTGGAAGGTATTTTAGCTCTTGAAATATTTCTTCACATTTCGATGTCCAAATGAATTTAACTCCCTTTTTCTGAGGGGCGGTGATTGGGAAACCAATATTGGAGAATCCCTTTATGAATATCCGATAGTATCCTACAAGGCCCATAAAGGATCTGATATCATATACATCCTTTGGGGTAGGACAATCCATGATGGCTTTAATATTTTCAGGATCAACTGCCACTCCTTCCTCATAAATAACATGGCCTAAGTAATGGACTTGTTTCTAGAAAAAATCACACTTACTAAGCTTAGCATAGAATTGGTGTTCTCTTAGTATTTGGAATACTAACTTGAGATGTTCTTCATTTTCATCCCTATTCTTGGAATAGATTAGGATATCATCAATGAAAACCAACACAAACCTATCCAAGAAATTTCTGAATACATTATTCATTAAGAACATAAAAGTGGTTGGTGCATTGGTAAGCCCAAATGGCACCACCACAAATTCATAGTGACCATATCTTGTCCTAAAGGTTGTCTTGTGGATGTCTTCATATTTAATTCGGACCTAATGGTATCCAGACCTCAAGTCAATCTTAGAGAAAATTGTAGCACCCCTTAATTGGTCAAACAATTCCATGATCCTTGGAAAGGGATATTGATTCTTGATGGTCATCTTATTAAGTTGTCTATAATCTATCCACATTCTGAGTGTGCCATCTTTCTTTTTCACAAACAAGGTTGGTTGTCCCCATCGAGACACACTAGGCCAAATGTAGTTGTTGTCCCACATCTCCTTCAGCTATAATTTGACCTCAACTAGCTCTAGTGTACTCATTCTATAGGGTGTTCTATACATTGGCACCGCTCCTGGTACAAGTTCTATTGAAAATCCAATATCCCTTCTTGGAGGTA
This sequence comes from Picea engelmannii, assembly GCA_009831015.1. Lineage (NCBI taxonomy): Eukaryota > Viridiplantae > Streptophyta > Pinopsida > Pinales > Pinaceae > Picea > Picea engelmannii. The sequence continues at coordinate 218,166 of ML795043.1, read as the reverse complement.
GACCTGGCAGCTCTTCTGGGAATACATCTTTATATTCTCTTAATATGGGATGGTCCTCTAGGCTGGGTTTGTCATTCTCAATAGAGTTCAGTACTTGTATTGCATATAAGGGACATCCCTTTCTGCAATATTTCTTCACTTGGAGCGATGATATTTGTCTCACTGAGACAAGATTTTGAATCCCTTGTAGGGTTACCCTTCTTCCTTCTTCATTTTCACACTCCAAATTTTTACTGTAATAGTCCAACTTGGTTTTTTTGGCAACCAACCAGTCCATGCCAATCAACAGGTCATAAGATCCTAAAGGAAGTATGTTTAGGTTCACTTGGGTGGGAAACCCACTTATAATGAATTGGCATGCTGGTATGACCTCAGTTACTTTTCTTTTGGTTCTAGTGGCTAGTTGTACCAGCCATGATTTAACATGTTTAACATGTTGCGATTTACATTTCTCAACAGTTTGAGGGGAAGCATAACTCAAACTAGAACCAGGTTCAATTAAAATGGAAACAGGATGGTTGGCAATTGTACCTTCCATATCCACCACTGAAGCTTGGTGGTCAGCTTGTCTATTATCCAAGGCTGCATAAATTTGTGGCATGCTCCTAGCCATATCATTAACTTTGGTAGCCTCTTGGATGTTGTAGGCCCTCTTATTTCTCGGTTTCCTATGCAGACAATCCCTCAGCAGATGTTCCTCTCCACAACCCCAACATTTCAAGGGTTCTCTCTTTGTGTTATTAGTGTTACTTAGAGCTACTCTTAATGGTTTATTTCCACTCTGGGATGGAAAATTTTGTTGATACACACTTCTGGTAGGAAGGCCCATCCTATATCTCTTCCCATGGTTCTTAAATCTCGAGGATTTAAACCCCTTCTTCTTGAATCCCGAATTGTTTTTCTTCTTCCAGTCTTCATGGGATTTTGTCTTATTCTTGAATTGCTCATAGCAATACCTTTCTTTTCGAAGAGTATCTTCTAGAGTCTTTGGCTCATCAAACTTAATTATGTCCTGATAGTACTGAGGTAATCCACTAATAAATTGTTGCATCTTTACCTTTTCATCCATTATGTAGAGCATATACCTCATCAGCTCGAGAAATTTGTTGATATACTCATCTATGGGGAGTTGTCCCAGCTTGAGTTCATAGAACTCCTTGGTCTTCCCATCAAAGTACTTTTCTAACATGTACTTCTTATTAAGTATTTCTCATATTGCTTCCATGACAAGTCCTTCTCATGGATCTCTTTCACATTCTAAGGTCCTCCCACCAAATGGAAGCTTTTCCATTCATGTTGAAAATGGCTATTTGAACCTTTAAGTTTTCAGAGTAGTCATGGACTTTGGAGTACTTCTTCAAGCCGAGTAGCCAAAATTTTGCTTCTTCCACCTTCTTAATCTCTCCATCAAAGGTGGGTGGTTTTTCTTTCTTGAATTCTTCAGGGTCATGACTCTTGGAATGTTTCCTCTTCTTTCCTTTCGTCTGAGATTGGGAACTAGTTTTGCCACTAGAAGATCCCTTGGAGTTGTTGGTGTCCTCAGAGGAATATTTTGATGAGTGTCTCTTGGCTCCACGTTGAGTCTTCCTTGAGGTGCTTCTCCTGGTGTGGCCACTTTCCAAACCATGTTTTTTAATCTTAGGTGGAATTGGGTTTTTCTTAGTATGATGCATGTCCACATGACTGGAAGTTGGACCATGTTGCAGTTGTATTTATATATATGATAGACTTTGCAGTAGGACTGCATTAATTTTAGTCTTCTTTTCCTGCTCCTTTATCAACCTTTCATTGTTAGCCTTACAACTCTGTAAATATTCCATGAGGATTCTTATAGTTTCATCCAAATCTAGAGGGGTTTCCACTGCCCTCCTTTCATCAAATTCTTCCTCTCTATTGTGGGACCTCTCCCCCAACTCATGGTGTGTCACCATCCCTTACGTAGTATTTTTTCTGTTGTTCACCTACTACTTGAGTACTAATAAAACATTTTCTATTAGTTACTAATCTACCAATTCATAATCAACACATACAACTGCAACGTGAATTTAGCTTCTTTATTTGGAATTATTAGCATTATACAATGCAGATTTCCAAAGCATCTATCAACAGTTGAAGGTTTCATTCCTCTCTTCAATGGAGGTTTAGACAAGTTTCTTATAGAAGGGGGTAAGGTAGGGTGTTAACCCATAAATTTCTCTAAGAATATTTTTATGTGACTCGTGCATGATCCCAAGCAAGCCAAGTGTTGTTTCCATGCTCTGATACCAATTTGCAACACACCCGACACCTAAATACCCTTTCAAGGGATGGGGCATCAAAATTTTGTTTTTCCTAACTATCTCAAATCATCTCTCTGAGATCTTCATCCTCTTATACTCATCTGTATATTTCTAATGACTGTTATTAGCTCCAAATCTTATCCCTGGTTTGCAAGATATGGCCTCCCGAAGTTATCCGGGTGTTATTAGTTGGGGTCTTGGACGTTTGGTGTTGAACACCCCTTTTCTTACTCCTCGAAGTCCCAAAATCTCACCAAGTGGCCTTGGCCATTCGTAGAATGACAATCGACGTCCTACGTTTTCAATGTTTCAGCGATCAGCGATCATCGTTGAATGTTTGGTGTTCGACGATCGACGATCAACGTTGAACATCCCCCTTACTATACTACGCCCAAATATTTCGAACTCCTGAAGTTATCTAGACTCCCGAAGTCATGGACACATCACTAACCATGTTGTCCAAGCGGGCATGAACTAGGAGATGACATACAGTGAGGGCTAGGGGTGACACATGTCCTCATTAGGGGATGACATGTGTCATGCTCTAATAGGAATAAGTGGTCTGTGAATCGGCCATATCTGGGTGACACATGGAACCTTAGTTGCAGGTCCAAATCACCCAAGATGATGTCAGTGGGCCACATCAACACCCAACATACAATTGATATTTTTCCACGTAGATCGATAGATCTAGGGTCCTCGTTACTTCGCAGCTCTAGGCTTCATAGTTTTCCAATTCCTCTCATCGTGAATCCCTCGAAGAGCCAAGTCTTCGAACTCTTAGATCTGGCACCATCTGTCCTCTTCCTACCAACAGTTGATATTTACTTTGTCATTCATGACTTTGAGAGTTTTCACACCTTGAAAAATCTTGGCCAAGTTTCCCCGGAGTACTAAGTCTTCAAACTATAGGATCGCTTGCCATGTATCGTCTCATCCAACAGCTCTAGTTCGATGCACAACATTTGATAGGGGACAAGTAGGCACCATTTTTCACTCCACGACATGTTCTCGGTTGGTTGGGTAGTCGAGGGTGGGTTCCTTATATCGACAGTTGAAAGGGATCTCGAAGGATCTGAGGATCAATAGTCCACGTTACTTCGACAATTCGGAATTCAGGAGTTCGGTGTGTATATTTTGGCTTCCTCTCTGAACCATGCCTGATCTATCGCCACGTGTACCTATCATTCAAGGCCAGGATTTACTCTGGCTTGCAAAGCGAGGATTAACTCCAGCGTGCAGAGCTCCGGGGAAACTTGCATGTCCCTTTACCGCCGAATACCCAAACTTATGGATAGTCATTGATTTGTGGACACGTGTCCCTCCACTTTCAATGGTCTCGATTAACTTTATGACTCCATCATTCGGGAGTTTCGGCACTAGACCACTCCTATTCTCCCGAAGTAGAAATTTACCGAAGCACTTAGCGCTACCCTTCCTAAGTCCAATCTAATGGCGAAGAGAGATCACCATTGGATCCCCAAATCGACGGACCTCATCTATTCGTGACTTCGGACTTCGCCTATTTTCGAGGGTTGTGGAGTCGTAAGTTCCAAAGTCCCAAAGCCAAAAGAGCTAGCTCCTTTCGGACTAGCACAGGGTTCCCAAACACTGGTCATATGGTTCCTTTGGGAATTCTTGTGGGATAAGCGCTAATCCTTTTAGCAAAAAAAGGGTTAAGGACAAGGGCATGATCCATCCATCAGATGGGTGGTAGTCTGAAGGAAACTCCCTTCTCCCACAGAGTTGAAATTGACATTCCAACTAGGGTAAACTCAAAGGGTCGGTAGGACTTAGACGTTTCAGGGAATCCTACCCTGACTCTCCTAAGAATTCACATCCCATACCTCTCTAACGACTAAATTGAAGTAAATCAAAGACCATGTAAATATAGCAGCTTACATAAGCAAAAGAGCATATCTAATAATTGTTCAAATACTCCAATACTTAACCATAAACACAGAAATCATCACATCCAATATATTACACAAAGTATGAAAATACTTATCAGAACTGGAAAATGTGAAGCAATTGTTGAAACGGGTGTATGTTTCCTCCCAACCATAGGCACAACCACTACTGGCGGATTTACCACTGGGCACCCTCTATCTAGAACATGATGCTCTGAGAGAGATTCTCTCATCTTTCTCCACAATAGTCAGGGACGGAGGTTACTCTCCTCCTTCCACAGAAATCTTGGCAACCGATTTTCTCTACTCCAAGAAAGGAGGTTTGCACGAGCACTTTCTCAGTCACTCGTCAGCCTCGTTTATCAGCTTGTAGAGAGACCTTGTCCATGGTTTCTTTCAGCTGAACCGAGCTTGTTTCTTAGCTCTTCTCTCAACTCGAGAGTCAAATCGTGTTTTTCTTCCCTTCTCCAGATTGTTCTCTTTACTTTGTTATCTTGTAGATCTATCTTTGTCCCCTGAATTACCTCATTTCCTACCTTCCTCAGCAAGGTTGTGTGGGTCTGAATCCCAATTCATGGTCATGCCTGGAAACCTTATAGAGGGGTACCCTGCCCCATCTCCTCATTAACTCTTGAGGATGGCCTTCCAACTACCAGCGTGACTGGTAATTCATTTCTAGGTCAAAGGATTGTTGAGCAATTACACCCAGTAGGTACTGGTCTAGTGAGGGTCATCTCAACCATTCTTGGTTTCCCCTCACCATCTCTCTCATTTCATCCATGGTCTATCTTGGAAAACTACCCCCTTTCAGCAGTTGTGCAACACATATTCAATTTCTATTAATAACAGAAAAATCATACATTGACCCTTTTATACAAAGGTTCATCAAATCAAACATTCACACATATTTAGTCCACCATAGTCTATTGGCCAGTTATAGTTATTTTTACAAATTGGGGGAAACAGGGGTATTACATATAGAAAGGCAAGTCATGGCAAGTGAAGGAATGGTGTGGCATGACAAGGCATGGCAAGGCATGTAAAGGTAAGGCAAGGCATGGAAAGTGAAGGAATGGTGTGGCATGACAAGGCATGGCATGGCATGGAAAGGAAATGTATGGCAAGGCAAGTGAAAGCATGGAAAGGCAAGGCAAGGCATGGCAAGGCAAGTGAAGGCAAGTGAAGGCAAGGCAAGGCATGGAAATCGAAGGCATGGAATTGCTTCATTAATTCTACTTTTATACTATTGTATTTTCACCTCTCGAACTCGGTCATGATGAATGAAGAAACTTGGCAAGGTTTAAAAGCATGTTCATGAAACCCCAATCTATACCATTTCTCAAGCAGCACACACACAAAATGAAGGAAACTAATGATTGTTTTATCAGTTGTAGATTACCACTTTTCCAACACTCTTTGAACTTGATGGCTGAGTGGAATCCATAGTTGTTTTTCTCTCTAGATCGTGCCACAAAAATATGCCTATATCGAACATCTTTCACTAGAAACTACCAATTATGAAGGATCAAGATAAGTGATCAAACTTGGCTCTTATTAATCTTTCCAAATTGAGGATCCAAGCCAAAGCATATATTTTGAGTTCTCAATACACACTCTACCTTACCATGCACACAACTCATAGGATGGATTTGGCTACAAGTAGGAGTGTGAATTCAATACTAATATTCCCCCCCTCCCACAAAACTTGTAGCATAACCATGAGTTGGAGTATGAACTAGGGTAAATTACAAGGGTTTATCTCTCCAATCTCCATTGTTGGATCACAAGAATCACTATAATTTGTCAATGTAAATTAATACCCAAAAACCATCATAATGGATGCTTGTCAATATATTTCATTTTTAACCACATGACATTGCCTTTGCCAAGCACATTACCCTAGGCAAATGGTGGAGCCTTTACTTGTAACCCCTCTTTATACAAATGTCTTGTAGTGGTGGCCAATACTTATAATTTTCATTGGCATTGCACCTTAGCAATAAGAACTTACATTGAGAGTTGGGATACTTATTATCTTTCTAGTCATGTTTCACATTATTATAGGTGTGATAAACCAAAATCATTAGAACTGGAGCATAGAAGCCATGAAAAAATCATAAGCATATCCATACATTTTCAAAATAACCTTGTGAAAATTAGCATGAGCAGTTAAGCTACATATGCACATATGCCATCGTATCAATGCTAAACATCACAACTAATTATTAATGGTGAACATATTAAATAACATCATTATCTCACACATCATTTCAATGTAATAAGCCAACATAAGTCATAGGAACATATGTCAAACATGAACATTAGTCTTCGGCATCATACTAAATTCAACCATGAATTGAACACACATCACCAACATATCAAACAAACCATGAATTAGTAAACTCTATCATATTCATCAATTTGACTTTAGTGCAAACTAGGAGGATACCTTATAGTGTTTAATAAGGAATTTGAGCTATTGATCATTAACTAGGGTGAAATTTGTGTTTATTAGAGTTGGGTGGATATTAAATTTTGCAGTAGGTATCTTCCTCGTTGTAGAAATTTCAATACAAATTAAGTATTTTCTGTGATTCTCCTGATCTAACAATTATATGCCACTGTTAAATATAGAATTGCTTCTACTATTATTCTTGTGGAAAATTAAACCACGATCACAACCACAATCACAAAGTGAAATATCAAGAACACATAACACAGAAGTTATTACCGGGAAAGTGTAAAGCTAAAAACCCCACTATCATATATTATGTATATCATGAATCATGAAACAATCTCATATAGAACTCTAATCCAAGAGCTATCAGTACAATACAATCGTCTCACACTGTCATACACAAATCAGCAAATACATGTGCCAATTCCTATGCCCAGACAGCTTGCCTCCTCTGCACAAATCCTTGCAATTAGAATTCTCACAATTCCATATAAATTGCCGAGTTTGCACATGCTCATAAGCATATCCACTGCATGTGTGATAAAATCACAACTGATAGCCAAATTGTCCCTTTCACCTATTATCTCAACTGGGTCTCCACTGGATCTGACATGCATGTAGTTAACCATGGTGAATCTTCAGTTGCATGTGAGCTCACTGATTTATTGAACTCTCACTAGTGCATGTTTAGTTACAACTAGTACAA
>ML795043.1:192497-210202 GCA_009831015.1 Picea engelmannii | reverse complement strand
CGTGAAGCCATGCAACTTCACCTCATCTATCTATTTGTACCATAATCCATACTCAGATGTGCCCTTTAGATATCTCAGAACATGCTTACCCACCTTCCAAAAGAGTTTGGTAGGCTTAACCATCGCTTGACTTAGTTGGTTAACCGTGTAGCAAATGTCTGGTCTCGTGTTCACTAAATACATTAACGAACCTACTAATTGTCGATAGACAGTAGCATCCACTACTTCTCCAGAAGTAGCATCCTCTTTCCTCCAGTTTCCTAGAAGAGGAGTATTCATGGGTTTGTAGCTCTCCATGTGAAACTTACCTAGTATCTCCCTTGCATACTTTCCTTGAGACACAAAAATTTCACCATCTCACTGCCATATTTCCAATCTAAGGAAATAATGAAGAAGGCCCAAATCCTTCATCTCGAACTCCTTTGCAAGGTCATCCTTGCATGAGTGTATCAGCTGCTCATCACCAGTCAGTATTAAATCATCAACATAAAGCACAATGATTAAAATCTTACCCTCCCCCACAATTTGGTATAGGTTTGCATCTGCTTCACTTTTGGTGAAGCCCAATCAAGTGAAATAGTTTTCTATCTGAGTGTACCAAGCACGGGGTGCTTGCTTCAGCCCATATAGTGCTCTCTTGAGTCTGCACACATGTGAATCTCTATCAAAGGTCTCAAAACCTTCTGGCTTCTCAATGTACACTTCTTCCTCAATTATCCCATCGAGGAACGTAGTTTTTACATCCATCTGATGAATGCGCAAGACCATCTACGTTGAGAATGCAAGGATGGATATTATGGAAGAGTACTTTGCAACAGGTGCAAAGGTCTCATCATAATCTATCCCCTCGATCTGTGAGAAGCCTCAGGCCACAAACATGGCCTTGTATTTCTCCACACTCCCATCAGTAGCTTGCTTTACCTTGTAGATCCATCTTGAACCTACCACTGATTTGTCGACCGGTCTTGGGACAATGTCCCATGCACTGTTTTTGACAATGGAGTCATACTCCTCTACCATAGCATCAACCCAAGTGGGGTCCTGCACTGCTTCCTGAAAGGAATATGGTTCATTCACAATACATTTTCTCATGAGAGCCATGTATCCAGCAAATTGATCAAGAGATTGTCTCTATCTGCGCTGTGAAGTAAGGGCTCCTACATTATGTGCAGCATCTAGTCTCAATATGTTAGCTTCTATGGTGTGCTTTCTGCCATTTCTGATGGAAGACTCTGCTTGAGTGGTTTCCTCCACTTCATGAACCTCCTCATGTGGTTGGTCCACATCTTGAGACTCATCCTTGGGAACCAACAGTTCCTCTTCTGCATGCAAGTCTAGCTCCCTCTCAAGGGACAACCGCATGGCTTTCCCCTCATCGAATTTTATATCCCATCGCATAACAGTCATCTTACTGTTCGAAAAATACACACGATAATTATGGGGTGTTTCTGTGTACCCCAAAAATATCCCAACTTCAACAGTCAGTTCCAACTTCTTCCTAGAATTCTTGGTCACATGCAGATAAACAGATGAGCCAAAAATTTTAAAATGAGAAACATCAATTTTCTTACCAGTAAAAGATTCTCCAGGTGTACTCATGCCAAGTACTCTATGAGGACAACGATTCTGCACATAAACCGCAGTATTGCATGCTTCTACCCAGAAATGCATTGGTAGGCCCTGATCATCAACATCGCTCATGTTGCACCCACAATCATTCTATTCTTTCTCTCTGCGACCCCATTTTGTTGTGGGTTATGAAGCGCTATGAGTTCTCATAGAATTCCTTCTCTATTGCATAAGTCTTTGAATTCGTTAGAGATGTATTCTCCACCATTATTGCTCCTTAGAGCCTTCACTTGCTTCCCCGACTCTTTCTCCACCAATTCTTTAAACTCACAGAACTTTGAGAATGTTTGATCCTTCTTATGCATGAAGAATATCCAGCATTTACGAGAAAAGTCATCAACAAAAATAACATAATACCTATGTTTTGTTGTTGAAGCAATCGAGAATGGTCCACACACGTCTGTGTGAATTCTCTCCAGGATTATCGAAGCACGATTCTCCTTTTCATGAAAGGTGGACTTTACATACTTCCCCAGGGTGCACCCCTTGCACTAATCTAACTGAGCAAGTGTTCCCCTTGGAATTCCAATAGATATTTTTTGCATGATCTTCAAGGCTCCATGATGAAGATGGCCCAATCGCCTATGCCATAATTCGCCCTCATCCCGGCTCACCACTTTTTCTGCCTTGCCTATCATGGCACTACAGCCATCTACCTCCAGCATGTAGAGATTCTTAACTTGAATCCCTATATTCTTGACTTGACCCATTGCTTTATGTCACAGGTAGGCTTTTCCACTGCTAAAAATAACATCATAGCCTCTGTCCTCCAACATTGCGACTGAGACCAAGTTTTTCTTCAGACCTGGAACATGCATAACATTTTTCAATTGAAATGGTTTACCTAACTCCCTCTAAAAGGTAATGGTACCAATACCAGTTGCACTGTATCATCCATCGTTACCCATCTCTATATGCATTATGAGATCTTTCTCCTCCAAGTCAATGAAAGACTCTTTATCTCCCGTCATGTGGAATGAAGAGCCACTATCCAAATACCACACCAATCCCGATGCACTTGAAGCCATGCATGCGATCAAAGTGAAGTCAAGTTCAAATTGTGAGACAAGAGCCTCACCAATTGCAGCTCCAACAACCGTCTTGTTCTTCCTCTTCTGTGGACAGTTAGTAGCGAGATGCCCATGTTCGTGATAATGAAAACACTTAACTTTGGACAAATCCAGCTTCTTGACTTTAGACTCGGATTTTGAATGGAATTTCTTCCCTTTCCCTTTCCTTTCCTTGGAAGTCAAAGAACAATCCTCTTCATCATCATGCTTTGATGATGATCCATCTCTGGTGTTCCGCCTGAACTCCTGTTGCACTAGATCCTACCATAGTCGTTCCCAATCTGGCAATTTTTCCCTTCCATTGACAGAGTCTTGATAACTGTGCCAACTCTTGGGAAGTCCTAGGAGYKCCAAGCTCACCAAATCATCAGCAGCGAGTTTTATTCCCACATTTCCAAGCTGATCCCAACATTGGACAAACTTCATGAGATATTTTGGAATGGTGTCGCCCTTCTCCATCTTGATCTTCCTGAGTTTATCTTTGAGCGCTAATTTCCTATGGTCGCTACTGTTTTGGAACAGATCCGTCAAAACCTTCCACATTGCATGTGGTGTGGTTTTCCCATGGAGACTTGAGACAATGTGGTCTCGTACTCCCTCCAACAGAATCCTCCTCACCTTCACCACTTTCTTTTGCCATGCATCAAGATTTGCAGTGTTTGTCGCATCTAGCTTAGGAACATTTTTGTCAATGTAATCCTTCAAGCCATTGTCTTCGAGTACTGCCTCCATCCTATCCTTCCAAGCAATGTAGTTAGAGCTTCCCTCGAGTGCATACTCCAACCTCAATCCATTGAAAGACATTTCGATCTTGAATCAACTGTCGCACCAAGAAAATCTTGCAAATTTGAATGTTATCCAACCACAAAACTCAACTGTTGCAACTTATCTTTCCCTGGGAGGTTCGCACCCCACCTGAGAGAAACCTGAGGGAAGTTCTCACCCTACCAGTGTCTAGCCTGCGAACTCTCTAAGCAATTTCACACCCTGCTAGTGTATAGCCTGCGAACCCTCTGGGGAAGTTCGCACTATACTTCACTGTGGGGTGAGGGAAGTTCACACTTCTCCCTTAAGCAGCCTACAAGAATCTCAATGAAGTTCGCACCTCTCCTTTGAGTAGGGTGCGAGAATTTCTTCTTTGATAACTGTGCGTAGTCTACAGTACTAAAGTTCACACCCTGCTAGAGACGGGACCTACGAAAATAAAACAATTTTCGCACCTCACTTTCATAGCTCCGTGGCCTCCGTGGCTCTGATACCATGTAGAAATTTCAATACAAATCAAGTATTTCCTGTGATTCTCCTGATCTAACAATTATATGTCACTATTAAATACAGAATCTCTTCTACTATTATTCTTGCGAAAAATTAAACCACGATCACAACCACAATCACAAAGTGAAATATCAAGAACACATAACACAAAAGTTTTTACCAGGAAAGCGTAAAGCTAAAAACCCCACTATCATATATTATGTATATCATGAATCATGAAACAATCTCATACAAAACTCTAATCTAAGAGCTCTTAGTACAATACAATCGTCTCACACTGTCATACACAAATCAGCAAATACATGTGCCAATTTCTGTGCCCAGACAGCTTGCCTCCTCTACACAAATCCTTGCAATTAGAATTCTCACAATTCCATATAAATTGCCTAGTTTGCACATGCTCATAATCATATCCACTACATGTGTGATAAAATCACAATCGATAGCCAAATTGTCCCTTTCACCTGTTATCTCAACTAGGTCTCCACTGGATCTGACATGCATGTAGTTAATCGTGTCGAATCTTCAGATGCATGTGAGTTCACTGATTTATTGAACTCTCACTAGTGCATGTTTAGTTACAACTAGTACAACTGATCTTAACTCACTTAGCTACACTTATAATTCTATTACAAATCCAACTCACTCAGTTATGAATGAAATAATAGATTAATATTTATTGTCCAATTTATTTAAGGGAAAAGTAAATTAGACGCATATTTCTTGTTGACTTTTCAACACTCATGACACTTTGTAATCATGTTTTTGTTATCCATTTTCAAGGTCAACACTGGTGACACCACTTAAGCTACTACTTCCTGTAATAGTTCATTTGCAACATCTTCGAATTGGGCATGATATAGGTATTTGGGCATGTAAATATATTGTAGCAAATAACTTGAATGACAGAAATAGTAACAATGAGGCAAGTATAAGAATTTGTACCCACCCCTGGAAAGGATAGTATATGGACCAAATTAGGAAAAATGTTCTACAATGGGTGAAGAAAAATGACTATGAAGAAGAGATGGAAGACCTAACAGGGTTGTCAAGAATTTAACTTTCCTGAGTTGGGCATTAGGATCCCATCAACAATTTCGCCTCTATTTCATGATAGAAACCTACCATGCCATAAACTAACAATTGATGTTAGAGATATACTAAGTTGGGCATTAGGAACCCATCAACAATTTCGCCTCTATTTCATGATATAAACATACCATGCCATAAACTAACAATCGATGTTAGAGATATACTAATAGACTAACATGAGTAAGAAAAATAGGAAACATTGTCTGATGTCTTACTGATTGTACAAGTACCTTCTTAGGCAACCATGCAAAGCTTAAAACCACAATAAATTCACCTTGGAAAACTAAAAAAGGAAAAGGTGCTAAAAATTCAAATATGCATGCATAATCTAGACCAATGTGGAAATGAAAACAAAACCATACCTATCAAACTAAACATAAAAGGAAAAAGAGAAAGAATCCTAAAAATTTATAAACAAAAATGAAAACACATGTGCAAAACAACACACACACACACACACACACACACACACACACACACACACTTTTATTTTAACATTTTCTTGGTGTGTGTTGGTCCTACAACTATGTTAGTTCAACAAAGCAATAGGGATTTAGGACAAACCCATTCATAGTATGTGAAAACAATCTCTCTTGGATGTCCTTTAACTGGAAAGCATTGTTTCCCAAATTTTCTCCAATAGTAAATGGTCCTAACGATAGCTTCTAGAATTTAGTATGCTTACTCGTGTCTTTGTATACAAAATCCCAGAGCAAGACTCCTTGACCAACTCTAAATAACCTAGTTTTTGCCTTAATGTCATGATATTTCTTTACAACACCATGTCCTTATTTTAGATTATGAGTTGCAAACTCTCACTGCTCTTATAAGGCTATCAATTCTTTAAATTTATGAGTTATTAGACTATTGTCCAATTCCTTAGTATGGAAGGCTAATAAATAGGTTGTAATCTCCAACTCAGTAGGTATAATTTCCTCTTGTCCATAAACTAATTGAATGTGTCTCACTAGTACTAGTTTTGGTCGTTGTCCAATCAGCCCAAAAGGAATGTGTTAGTTGTAAGTGTCATTCACGAGTATTGTCATCAATAATATGCTTCATGATTTTCATAAGAATTTTATTAGTGGAATCGACCAAATTGGCCACATGTCCCTGAATGGATTGAAGAGGTGAGTTGCAACTCACGATAAAACTCAAATCAGGACTCAGATGGACGAATCATCAGTTCCATTGAATCTTGAGTATCGGGTTTCAGCTAGTGGGGCCCCTCCACTATCATTTCATCGACAGGGAAACCATTTGTTGGAGTATCTTTGGCACTAGGGTTTTCCTCAATGAGGCATAGTGCAATCTCTAAAGAGGAGGTTGATTTTCAAGAACATTGTGTCGGGCATTTTTGGGTAGTATAGTCACGTGGGCCTTGGCCAAATAGACTTGCGGGAGGTTAAAGAACTTATTTATGTTGCTCGGTTTGGATTGTATGCCACTAGACCAAATTGGCCACATGTCCTTGAATTCCTTGATGAGGTGAGTTGCAACTCTCGATAAAAATCAAACCGAGACTCATATGGAGGAACCATCAGTTGCATTGGTTCAGGAGCATCGGGTTTCAGCTAGTGGGTCCCCTCCGCTATCATTCTAAAGACCAAAAAAACATTTTTTGGAGTATCTACGGCACTAGGGTTTTGCTCAATGAGGCATAGTGTAATTTCTAAAGAGGAGGTATATTTTCAAGAAAATTGGGTCGAGCATTTTTGGCTAGTGTATTCATGTGGGCCTTGGCCAATCATACTTGCAAGAGCTTATGAAACTTCATTATGCTACTCGGTTAGGATTTTATGCCCCTGGACCAAATTGGCCACATGTCCTTGAATGGCTTGAGGAGGCGAGTTGCAACTCACCATAAAACTCAAATCAGTACTCGGATGCACGAACCATCAATTGCATTGGATCTGTAGCATCGGGTTTCAACTAGTGGGGGCCCTACGCTATCATTTTGTTGATCAAAAAATTATTTGTTGGAGTATCTCCAGCACTAGGGTTTTGCTCAGTGCTTATTAAATATGTTTGACAATTTAACAACTTGTTAGGCTAGACATGGCATGGCAAGTGAAGGCATGGCAAAGCATGGCATGGCATGAAAAGTGAAGGCATGGCAAGGCAAGGCATGGCAAGGAAAGTGAAGGCAAGGCAAGGCATAGTAAGTGAAGGCATGTCATGGCATGACAAGGCATGGTGTAACACCTCGGGTTTTGAGCCCCCATATTAAATAATTTATTGTTACATTGTTGAGAGGCCAGAGTGCCCAAACAATTATTAAAAGGTCAGTGTGCCAAAGAAATGTAATTTTTTTATCATTATTAGTAATAAATACATCATTGGTTGCTAGACAGACAAGGACTAGAGTCATAGGGGGCTATGATTCCACGAGAGAGGAGGCTTGAGGGGCTAAGTGTTTATTTATTTTATATTACCCATTTTGTGTAATGGGGGGGAGGGATTAGTTGTGTTATCTCTTGGGGGAAGGCCAAGAGGTTCTTGATCCCCACGAATTACAAAAACTCATCCCTGGTATGTGGAAGAGGTTCTCCCGTTGGCAAATTCTCTCATTCGTTTTGGTCATTCACTCACTCTCATTCCCATCCCCATTATGGTGTTGTTGTTGGTCACCTCATGTTTTCATTCACCCAATTTGTTCAATGTTCATCCTCTCTCATGGATTATGCACTCCAGTCATTCCTTCACTCAATCATCTTTCTTTATTTTTCGTGTCTTGGCTTGGGAAAGGAAGACGAATTGTTGAAGAACAATCACGGTTGTTGGTTGTAGATATTGTTGGTGTAATCCAACCACGATTGGAGGCCTGCATATCTAATATTATTGGTCTGTGTTCAACTTTGATCAAAATTGTGAGTCTTGAGAGTCCTAGCATGGAGATTCTGGACCAGCTGCACTGGAGCCCTAGAAGGAGATGGGTTGCATGAGGGACTCTGTGGCAGAGAAGGGTGGAGGTCCATTCTCTTGGGTGGTGCAGGTTGGGCAGAAGAGAGTTGGGTACTTAGATTTATGTGAGTGTTGGAGAATCCTGTGAGAGCTTGAGTGTTGACTGGTTTGGGAAGCCAAGTAACACTCTGGAATTGTCCTTGTGGATTCATATCCCTAGCTCAAGGGTGACATTTCTATTGAGACTTGGAAAAATAGTGTCTACAGTTGGGTGGAATGTCCTTGGTCTGCATCCAGTTGGTGTATTTTTTTATAAAAGATAAGTGATCTCTGTTATGGTTTCCTTTGCTTGTGTATTTATTTTTGTTCCATATAAAATTATTATACCTGAAATTTGTACCTATAATATGCATGCTTGTTAGTTAATTTTATGCATGGTATATTGTGCATTTCTTCTACGTTGTGGGATGAATCCTGATCATTGCATGTATGTATTTCATGTTTCTTTATTAATTAATTGTTATCAGAGTTCTGAAATCAGCTAAGAGGTGTGTTCTTGGTGTGGCATGTCCGTCCTGTGGGAGGTTGGGTATATTTCAGAGAAAAATTGCAGTGGTGTTTCCCATCTTGGGTGGTTGGGGACGTTACAAATTGGTATCATAATTTTTTTTCCAAACACCAAACTATTACAGTCCAGAACAAGTGCAAATCATGAAGATTTGTTGTCACAAATTTATGTATATCTATGCGAATTTGGGGGAAAATGGTGGAAGAGTTTGAGTGAAATCCCTCAAATTCGTGAACGGATCTGAGTTTGAATGATTCTAGAATTGTCTAAGAAGTTAATGGATTCTATCTACAGAGTTACGGAGCCAAATTTGACTTATAGGGTCGAAAAAATTTGAATTTTAATCGCTGCTATAATGTTGGGAAAAGTTTGGAAAAATTACCAAATCGGCGACTGGGATTGATTCATTGATTTGAAAAATGAGGAACATCGATGGTTCCTATTCATTTTGGTTGTTTGGGGAGTTGGATAAAACTAATGGTCAATATCATCTTGGTCAGGAGATCAACGGCCCAGATTCACCTGTGATTTTGTCAAAAATTCTAAGTGTGGAAGTTCGCCAACAAAAATTGTCGACGGTCAATGGTCGGGGGTTGGAGAATTGGGTGAAGGTTTGAAGATTGACCAAGGAAAATATATGATCATCGATGATCAATGGTCGGGGGTTGGCGAATTGGGTGAAGGGTTGAAGATCAACCAAGGAAAATCTTCGATCATGGATGACCGACGGTCGGGGATCGACAGATTCTGGTAAAGTTTTTCTTTTTCCTGGAAAAAGAAAATCTTCAATTGTCGATGACCGATGGTCGGGGATCATTAGAAAACCTCTAAATTTTTGAGCTTTGGAATAAATCTGGACCACTCATATTTAAGGACATGTGTCCGCGGATTAGCCTATTCGAGGATTCGACGTTCAGGGGATTTGTGGTGTAGTGTGGAGAAGTCTCCCGAAGTTCTGAAGTCCCGAAGTCATGAGTCACTAGAGTGACATGGCATGTTGATGTCACCTAGGGTGACGTGGACACACTTGATGCTCGCCACATGTCACCATGTTTTATACTTTTCAAAGACCATTCATGCCAGTTAGTATATGATATGTGTCACCTGTCAGATAGAGCCACGTGTCCATGCCTTATTTCTTGCCACATGGCACCCCTTGATATTTAGTTACCGACGAAGACTCTGGGAGTTCGCAAGTTCGGCGTTCTGAAGGAATGAATTGTGATGAAGGTGAAACCCCCGAATCTCCGAAGAGTGGAGTAAATCCTCACCATTGATCGGGAGAGGAAACATGGTAGTAGATCCCATAGTCCAGAGACTTGGCACTCTAGAGGATTCAAGGCATAAATAGTTGGGGTCAAGGAATCCCAAAGACCCAAAGGTTGAAGTCCATCTCATCCATTGATTACAGTAGACATGTGGTGCAAGATCCCAAGGTCCAGAGACTTGGTACTCCGGAGAATTTCTATTGCAGATTGTTTTGAGTCAAGAACTCTCGAAGGCCAAAGTTAATCTCCATCGTTCATCGGGAGGTGACACATGGAGGAAGGAAAATTACTTCATTATTTTGGCACTCTGGGAGATTTGTGGTGAGGTTCTTGGGAAATCCTTGAAGCTCGAAGCTGCGAAGGAAATCCTAGTCGTTGAGCGGGATAGGATATGTGGCAATAGATCCTACAGTCCGGAGACTTGGCACTTCGGAAGAGTTGAGAGTATGGATAATCTAAAACTCTTAAAGCCCGGAGTCTCGGAGCTCTTGTTGATCATTGATCTTATCCCTTGATCGATTTTAAACCACACGATATCAGATATAGTAATTCTAACACAGAAAAGCGCCAGGAGGGATTTGTCCATGGTTTTGAGCCGTGGTCACTTGGGAAAGTGGTTTGAAGGGAGAACTTGTGAAAAAATAATTTTTGTATCGGCCCAGGGATAACATGGAAGTGTTATTTATATATATTCTTCATGAGTTGAAAGCATTTGTAGAATTATTGACAAAAAAAATTACCATATTCTTAATTCTGACAAAATGGTCATTTGCACATTTTGCATAATTAAGGGATTTAAACACATCAACTCAAAATGTGTATTGAATAAATGGAAGAAGGCAAGGGAGCCTCCAAACATGATAAAGAGGTCAAAGTCTAGAATACTAGAATTGGAAATGCAAAGACAGAATCCAACTAACACAAGGGTCGAGGGGAGGAACATATATTGCTATAAATTGTGAAGAGATTGAAAATAGATGTGCAGATATAAAAGGAAGACAATGAGAGGTTGATGAGGGAGAAAATTCATATAAATGCCCGAGTGTTGTAGAGCTTAAATCAGTTGCAAAGTCAAGCCAAGAATGGCTCAAATCAAGAGGAAGAAGGCAAGTGTCATGAAAGAAGAGATGACCGTGGAAGATTTGGTTATTCCAGAAGTGCTATCAGAGCTCATAAACACCACTCACCTCCTTACTCAGCAAGAAAGTTTTATGCATATGAATATTCCTTAAGCAGTCCAGAGGTGTATCTTGTTAGTCACCAAAGAAGGAGACATGAGGTGGACAGATTTCAAGGAGAGTTGAGGAAGCTCAAGCCACCATCCTTTGATGGTGAAAGAGAAAGGGAAGACGATGTTGAAGCATGGTTGCTTGGACTCAGGAGATATTTCCATTGCACAACTATTCTTCCAATATAGAAGACAGAATTTCCACCTACCACTTACATGGGAAAGATGCTATGTGGTGGGATCAATTGAAGCAATTTGAACATATTAATGAGAATAGGATCACTTGGAAGCAATTCAAGAAGTATTTCTAGAAGGAGTACCTCTCAGAGCATTTTTATGACAAGAAAATGCAAGAGTTCTTTGAACTTAGGCTGGGAAGCATGACCATGGTAGAATATGAGAAGAAGTTCTTGGGGTTGTTAAAATGTGTTTGGTTTATAAACGATGAAAAGGTGAAAATACAGAGGTTTTTGAGTGGGCTGGCATCCTTTTATATTGAAAATATTCAATATGATGAGCCCAAGACCTTGAATGAGGCTATCAAGAAGGATAAATACATGTATGAGAAAGGACAGTGCAAAGAGTCTATGCAGAAATATTGTAACGACAAGAAGAAGGAGAAGTCGAATTAGAGGAGGAAGGGCTTCAAACCTCCTTTCAATAGAAATGAGCCTAATAAAAATCAGCAAGACCAGTATGCTAAGGATGATTCCAAGAAAGAAGACTCCTTGGGAGAAAGGGGAAGACCACCAATACAATGTTGGGGATGAAAAGAAGATCATGTGTACAAGGTTTTCCCACACATAAAGGACACAGTGAATACTACACATAACATCCAAGAGGATACAACAGTCAAAGACATGGGAAAGATTTATGCAGCCTTAGATGATCGACAAGCAGAATACCAATCCAACATGATCGTGGAAGGTAAGATCATAAATTAGTATGTTGCTATTTTAATTGATTCAGGAGCAAGTCATTGTTACATTAATCCTAAAATAGTGGATAGATTACATTTGGAGAAAAGTAAGCTTGGGAAATCAAGTTTGGTTCAACTAGCCACTGGAACCAAAAGGAGAATCCATGATATGGTCAGAAGTTGTTCCATAAGTCTTAATGGTGTGAATCCTAGTGTTGATATAAATATCATATCATTGGGGTATTATGATATTCTAATTGGAATGGATTGGTTGGAAAAGCATCATGTTCTCCTATATTGTCATAGAAAGACATTTACATGCCTTGATGGAAATGGAAAACAGATCACTGTGAAATGAGCTCCAAGACCCATCTCTATAAGGGATATTTCAGCCTTACAATTGAAGAGATGTTTCATAAAAGGGTGTCAATTGTATGCATCCCATGTGGAGGAGCCAAAAGATACAAAGGGTCCAAGACTTGAAGATTTCTCGATAATACAAGAATTTGAGGATGTATTTCAAGAAATACCAGGGTTTCCACCAAAAAGGGAAATAGATTTCTCTATTGATCTAGTGCCAGGAGCTACCTCGGTGTTAAAAACACCTTACAGAATGATTACGCTCGAGTTATAAGAATTACAAATGCAGTTGGAGTAATTTTTGAAGAAAGCGTACATACGCCCAAGTGTTTCACCTTGGGGAGCACCAGTACTCTTTATCAAAAAGAAAAATGGAACATTGAGGATGTGTATTGACTTTCGACAACTGAATAAGTCTACTATAAATAAAAATTATTCTCTACCCAGATAATTTTTTCATAGTATTCCTGGATGACATACTTGTCTATTCTAAGTCAGAGGAAGAGCATGAACATCACCTAAGACTGGTATTGCAAGTGTTGAGAGAACATCATATGTATTCCACGCTGAGTAAGTGTTCTTTTTATCAGGCACAGATCCATTACTTGGGGCACATTATTTCAAAATATGGTATAGAAGTAGACCCTGAGAAGATTGAAGTCATTAGAGGATGGCCAGTTCCCTGGAATGTTTTCAGAAGTCAAATGTTTTATGGGGTTAGTTGGTTACTACATAAGGTTTATAGCAGGTTTCTCTAAGATTTCTCATCCCATCACTTCTTTGCAAAAGAAGGGAATTAAATTTGAATGGACATCAAAATGTGAAGAAAATTTTAATCCACTAAATGAATTACTTACCAGTGCACCTATTTTGAAGATTGTTGACCCAAATGAGAATTTTGATGTATGTGCAGATGCATGCAAGGAAGGACTTGGTGGAGTCCTCACTCAAAATGGGCATGTCATTTGTTATGAGTCTAGAAAGATTAAAGAGAATGAGAGGAACTATGCCACACATGACTCGGAGCTGGATGTCATTGTTCATGCATTGAATATGTGGAGGCATTATCTCATGGGAAAGAGATTTGAATTAAGAACAGACCACAGTGGTCTGAAGTATCTTTTTTATCAACCAACTTTGAATTCCAGGAAAACAAGATGGTTGGAATTTTTAAGTGAATACAACTTCAATATCAAGCATATCAAAGGAAAAGAAAACAAATTTGTCTATGCACTTAGTAGAAGAGTGCATCTCATGCATGCTACAGTTATCAGTATGTATCAGTCAGACTTGAAGAGCATAATTTTAAATGTTGTTGTTACAGATCAGCATTACCTACAGGTAAAGGAAAGCTTACAGCAAGGAGATGTACAAAAGAAAGTGAAAGAGTATGAGATAAAGGAAGATGGACTACTTATGCATAAAAATAGAATTTATGTTCCTAGTTCCGGAGAACTTAGGAATCTAGTACTAAAAGAAATGCATAATGTTCCATATGCTAGACATCCTGGTTACCAGAAAACAATTACAGCATTAAGAAGCCAATTATTTTGGCCATGGATGAAAAAGGATGTTGTTGATTACATCGTCAGATGTATGGAATGTCAGAAAGTGAAGGTTAAGCATAGACACCCAACGATTTTGCTAAAGCCATTACCAATTCCAGAGAAGAAATGGGAAGTGATAACCATTAACTTTATAACTAAATTTCTTAGGACAGCAAGGAAACACGATTCAATCATGGTAGTGGTTGATAAATTGACAAAGGCTTCTCATTTTGTTCATGTAAAAACAACTCATACAACAGCTAATATTGCATAAATTTACATGAAGGAAATTTCTAGGTTGCATGGGATACCTAGGACACTAGTCTCAGACAGAGACACAAAGTTTACTTCAAATTTCTGCAAGGGATTATTCAAAGGATTTGGTACAAATACGAACTTTAGCATAGCATACCATTTACAGTTAGATGGGAAAACAGAGAGGGTCAACCGAGTAAATGAAAACATGTTAAGAATGTATGCGATGGATAAGTCGTCTAAGTGGGAAGATTACATGCACTTGGTTGAGTTTGCCTATAATAATGGGTATCAAGCTTCATTGAAGATGAGACCATTTGAAACCTTGTATGGTATAAAATGCAGTACTCCAGTAAGTTGGAACAACCCAACAGATAGAGTGGTACTTGGGAAAGAATTGCTCAAGGAGATGGAAGACCAGATGGTTAAGATTAAGAAGAATTTAAAGGCAGCTCAAGATAGACAGAAGCTTTATGCCGACAAGAATAGGACAACGAGATAATTTAAAGTAGGAGATCATGTGTTGTTGAAAGTAAATCCCAAGAATAGCTCTTTGAAGTTGGGCAGTTGTACAAAGTTGACAGCCAGATATTGTGGTCCATTTGAGATATTAGACAGAATAGGGCCAGTTGCATACATGCTTGCATTTCCTGTTTCCATGAAAGTACATAATGTATTTCATGTCTCTTTGCTAAAGAAATATGTACATGATCCTAACAATGTTTTTGATTGGCATCTAATTCAGGTAGAGACAGAGGGAGACTTTCAGGTCCAACCAGTGTGAATACTAGACAGAAAGGTCAAAATGCTCCGGAATCAAGTTATAGAGCTGGTAAAAGTTCAGTGGACCTCCTACGGTCTTGAATATGCTACCTAGGAGAATGAATATGCCATGCAGGCAGAGAAATCGTAGATTTTTTAATAAATTTTGATATTTTGATCTATGTTTTCTATATGCACTAAGGATAGTGCCAAAATAAGGGGGAGGGGATGTAACACCCAGGGTTTTGAGCCCTCGTATTAAATAATTTATTGTTACATTGTTGAGAGGCCAAAATTCCCAAACAAATATTAAAAGGCCAGTGTGCCTAAGAAATGTAATTTTTTATCATTATTAATAATAAATACATCGTTGGTTGCTAGACAGATAAGGACTAGACTTATAGGGGGACATGTTTCCACAAGAGAGGGGGCTTGAGGGGCTAAGTGCTTATTTATTTTATATTACCCATTTTGTGTAATGGGGGGGGTGGGGGAATCAATTACGTGAGCTCTTGGGAGAAGGCAAAGGGATTCTTGATCGCCACGAATTACAAAAACTTGTCCTTGGTCTGTGGAAGGGGTTCTCCTGTTGGAAAATTATCTCATTCGTTTTGGTCATTCGCTCACGCATTCATTCACCCAATTTGTTCACTATTCATCCTCTCTCATGGATTTTGCACTCCATTCATTCCTTCACTCACTCACCTTTCCTTATTTTTCATATCTTGGCTTGGGAAAGGAAGACAAATTGTTGAATAACAACCACGGTTGTTGGTTGTAGATATTTTTGGTGTAATCTAGCCACGATTGGAGGCCTGTATGTCTGAGATGCTTGGCATGCGTTCAGATTTGATCACAACTACGAGTCTTGAGAGTCCCAGCATGGAGATTTTGGACCAGTTGCACTGGAGCCCTGGAAGAAGAGGGACTACCTGAGGGACTATGTGGCAAAGAAGGGTAGATTTCCATTCTCTTGGGTGGTGCAGGCTAGGTAGAAGAGAGTTGGGTACTTGGATTGTTGTGAGTGTTCGAGAAACCTGTGAGAGCTTGAGTGTTGACTAGTTTGGGAATCCAAGTAACACTCTGGAACTGTCCTTGTGGATCCATAGGTCTGGCTCAGGGGTGACAGTGTTGTTGAGACTTGGAATAGCAGTGTCTATAGTTGGGTGCAAGGTCCTTGTTCTACAGCCAATTGGTGTCTTCTTTTAAAAAACACAAGTTCCCTTTGTTATGGTTTCCTTTGCTTGTGTATTTATTTCTGCTGCGTATCAAATTATTATACCTGGGATTTGTACCTATAATATGCATCCTTGTTAGTTAATGTTGTGCATGGTATATTGTGCAT
This sequence comes from Picea engelmannii, assembly GCA_009831015.1. Taxonomy (NCBI): domain Eukaryota; kingdom Viridiplantae; phylum Streptophyta; class Pinopsida; order Pinales; family Pinaceae; genus Picea; species Picea engelmannii. The sequence goes on along the minus strand of ML795043.1, from coordinate 193,980 downwards.
GTCTTCTATGTTGTGGGATGAATATTGATCATTGCATGTATATATTTCATGCTTCTTTATTAATTAATTATTATCAGAGTTTCAAAGTCAGCCAAGAGGTGTGTTCTTAGTGTGGCATGCCCGACCTATGGGAGGTTGGGTATGTTTCAGAGAAGAATTGTAGTGGTGTTTCCTGGCTTGGGTAGTTGGGGACGTTCCACATGGAATGGCATGGAAAGTGAAGGCATGGAAAGTCAAGTGAAGGCAAGGCAAGGCAAGGTAAGCCAAGGCAAGTGAAGAAAAGACAAGGCAAGGCAAGGCAAGGCATGGAAAGTGAAGGCATGGCATTGCTTCACTCTTGCTACTTTTCTACTAATGTATTTTCACCTCTCGAGCATTTTTTGGCTTGTTTGAGGCTTCACGAGACTTCCCCAAGGTAAAACACATCACTAGCTCACTTGTTCTACTGATATGGCTCCCTCATAAGTGTTATTTTACCTCTAGTTCATTGTTTTACTTGTGGTGGGGTCCAACAAAGCCCCAAAGAAAAAAATGTGTCATCGGTTTCTATGTTCCACTATTGTAGCTTCCAAACTAGTGAATTTTGGCCTCCCATTTGATCTTTACTTTGTAGTGGATTTGGAAAATCCCTTAAGGGAAAAACACATCACTTGTCTCTCTAGTTTTCTTCCTCAACTACCCAATTAGGAAGACTAGTTTAGCTTTTAGGAGGTGTTCTTGTTTTATAAATTCATATGTGACCCAGAATGTCTCAATTCAATACACATTGTATGGAAGCTTATTGGACAAACCACAACTATTGGGATGTGAAATCGACATTATAACTATTTTATAATCATTGGAGAAGTTATTCAATGTATCAAATCCTATGTTTAACCTCTAGAAGTCTCATTTCCTACGTAAATCATTTGTTTGCAAATGCATTAAAAGAACATGTACGAAGAGGTGATGAGTAAAGAAAATGAGATTTTATTGACAATGAATGAAATCTAGATCTATGAATGTTGTTATGGAAGAAGGATGGAACATTTCGTTGGTTCTTATTTTCCGGTATTTATTTCTTTATCTTTTCTATATAATATTTTTATTCGAAACATCTCTTGTGTCACCCCTTGTGATTTTGGTCCCTTCCTTCCCTTGTTACTCTTAGAGTTTTACCTAGTTTCCCGATTAGTATTATCCTACAAAATGGTGAAGCCAATATTTTTTCATAGATTTGTATAGTGCCTAACAAATTCAGTTGCCTTGGGATTTGTGCATAATTGTGAAAGGTTTTAAGCACATTGGTTTAGCTTCTAAGAGGTGTTCTTGTTTTATAGATTGTGTTAGATTCTCATGCATGTTGTAGGCATGCATGTGCCATCCTTAGGAGTTGACTAATATTCAGTGTTGCTTCTATTTGTGCATGCATGTTCTATTGTTAGATGAGGGGATAGATCCCTAGGCTAGTAGGGTTCACTACATGTGGATTGTATATTTAATC
>ML795043.1:142333-153653 GCA_009831015.1 Picea engelmannii | reverse complement strand
ATGGCAATGTAAGGCATGGCATGATATGGCATGACAAGGCAAGGCATGACAAGGCATGGCATGGCATGGCAAGGCAAGGCATGGAAAGGAAAGTGAAGGCATGGCATGGCATGGAAAGTGAAGGCAAGGAATGGAAAGTGAAGGAAACCAATGGCATTGCAAGGTAAGTGAAGGCAAGGCATGGAAAGTGAAGGAAAGGAATGGAAAGTCATGGTAAGGTATTGCAAGGAAAGGCATGGAAAAGAAAGTGAAGGAAAGGCAAGGAAAGGCATGGAAACTGAAGGAAAGTGAAGGCAATTGAAGGTGTGGAGCATGTTGTCCAATTCATGATAAATAATATTGTGATTGGAAAATTTCCAATGGAGAGACAATCCACATTAGTTTGGATTCCATTTGAATCCCATCACATTGATTTGATGTGCATAAGTTCACCCTAGATTTGGCCACTAAGGAGATTAGAATTCTAGTGAATGTCCCCAAGGGGAGATTGACCATACATGTTAGAGACCCAAGCCGATGTGTCTTGGCATATGCAAAGAGCCAAAAAATATGCTTGACAATTTCATTTTTTTGATAAAGAGGACAATTGGGTTGCATAATTCCTAGATACTTCGGGTGCTAGCCAAGATGAAGGCTACCTAGAATCAAAAATCAAGAAAAAACATACTTCTTAGGCTTAATGAAATAAATACACACTAAATGTAGCATAATTATCCACTTAGAGGGTTGAGAACACATCCTCTAGATCTTTTTAAGCTTAGCATCAAGCATGAAGATATGGTTCAATCTTTGGAATCGTTGCCTTCAAATGATTTTGTTAAAAATGAAAGAACATGGGATATTAGAGGACTCAAGGTTAGTAGGATTTAGTTTTTGACTTATCGTTTGTTTGTTGATGATGTCCTTTTGTTCTATGATGGATCCTTGAGGGAAGCCTCTAAATTAAGGAATATTCTAAATTTTTATAAAACAACCACAAGTAAGGAGATTGATATGTTCAAGTCTCTAATTTATTTCAATGTTATTGAGAAGGCTCAAGTGAGGTTATTTCTTCAATAATTTCATTTTCCCTTGGTATGTAATTGGCTAGTGTGGAAAGTGGGTAATGGAGAGAGTGTAAGAATTGGGTAGGCTATGGGAAATCTTATTGGTTGCCATATGACTTGATATAATACTTGTAAGGAATTTTCATTTACACACTAGATCGTGTAGTGGATCACATGCCATAAACATATGGCATCAAAGGTAGAGATTAGAAAAATTATTGGGATTTGCAAGAGAGAATGTAGCACAATGGAAATGTTATGTGGAACTTTATCTCATATTCATGTAAGGATTAGGGATGAGGCATATAGTTTGGTTTGGTCCAAGAATCGTATTCTAAGATAATAGATTGCAAAGCTAGGGTGGAAAACTATGTTATTTAATGCAGAACAAGACAAAATCATGGTGGTGGAAGCCCCTTTGGAATGTTAGAGCTCCTATGAAGACACGCGTTTATATGTGACTGGTGTTGAAAGACAAGGTACTTCTTTGAGATCATTTGAAAAGGAGGAGTAAGAAAGGGCCTGGCATGTGTTCACTTTGTAAGATGGATGAAGAAATTATCACCCATCTATTAGTGAAATGCACCTGCGTTAGAGAAGGTCCAAGGGAGATAAGGCCCTATGAATGTTGGATGAGAATCCAACTTATCCATATAGTAGGAAAATATAAATAAATTAAATTGAAGGGGGAAATCCCTGCTAGGAAAACTATGTTTGTTATCAAGAGCCACAAAACAAGGGTTAGTATTTTCAAACTCCATAAATTGCAAGGAACATTCCACAAGTTCATAATATTCAAAGGAAATAAAGGGAAAGGATGCCCAAACGGGGAGCCATTGACAAAAAATAGGGGAAAAACAAGGCAAGGGATCCTTCAATACTATTTATACTTCGTTCTCCATCCAAATTACAAAGTCAATCCACTTTTTGTTTTGTAACATTTCTTTTTCAAAATGTGTAGAATGTCGACCATATTTTTCCTCCTATCAAAACATGGCACATGGACTATTTAAACTAATAAATATGTAATCATTTACTTTTTTATAGGAAATAAATATATATATATATATATATATCATTTCACATAATAAATATACTTACAAAGGTGCAAATCAAGGCATGTACACCTTTCTAGAAACTGTGATGCATGGCATGGAGTTTTGCAAACCCATCTTTGGAGGCCTTATCGTGAAACATACACTAAGTCAATTTAACTATGCACAAATAAAATATAAAAAACATTTAATAAATTTGATATAATATTATGAGAAAATTCAAATACATGGGTACTCTCCTCACCGAACTTTCTTTATGCATCCGACTTCTCATATGATTTTCCAAGTTTTTTACATACTTTTAAACTGACAACAATTGGCCTTTTTTTAGCCTTCTCTTGGGCGAGATTTGTTTTATCTTCTTTGTTTGGATGCATCTGAATCTCTTGCAATTCTCAGACATTTGTCTTTTCACCTTTTTTACTAACCAAGCTACACCAAATTCAGACTCCATGTCATGAATTAAAGCTTTCTGCAGGTGCATTGGTATTTTTGAGAACGAAAAATGGAGATGGTCTTTGTTAATAACCAAATATCAAAATAGCATAAAAAACCTCAAAATAATTACTCAACTCCTTGACAAAGAGAGAATTTCAGATAATAAGCCTCTTCGAGGGAGAAACCTCCTTATACACCACATAAATTTACCAATACAAGATGATTCCAAATGAAAAGGTCTCCTTGGTATATATAAGAGAATAGGAGGTACAATTACAACTAATGGACCCAAGACGACATAAATAAAATAACAATAGTAATGCAATATTCCCCAATTAAGGGGTAATGTGCCACTATTTAGGGCTTAACATGCCCCTCCCCTTCAGACAAGTGTCGTATGCAACGCTTGAGTACTTCTAAATGATTTTGTATAAAAGACTCATCTTCCCAAGTGGAATCTTCAATAGGTAGTTTCCTCCACTTAATGAGATACTCTGAAATGAATCTATTCCTCAGCTGAAAAATTCTTGTGTTAGTGATAGCTTCAGGCTCCAATATGATTTTTCCTTCATCGTCAAGTTCTGGAAAAACATAGTTTGAACTAGGATCCTGTCACCTATAACCTTCTTTAAGCATGAAACATGGAAAATTGGATGTACTAGCAAAGATGCAGGCAACTCTAATTTGTATTCCATAGTACCAATATTTTGCAACACCTTATAAGGGCCATAGTACTTTGGTGATAATTTATTATCCTTCTTAGCTTGCTTGAGGGACATATTTTTGTATGGTTGTAGTATTAAAAATACCCAATCCCCTACTTCAAAACTTCTTTCACTACGATGTTGATATGCTTGTTGTTTCATGCGATTTTGTGCCATGGCCAGGTTATCCTTTAAGAGTTGGAGAACTTGTTGTTGATGCTAGATGTGATATTAGATTGCTTGAACCTTGTATTTTTCTTTTAGAGAAGAAGTGATGGAAGGTGGGTGATATCCATAGAGTGCCATAAATGGTGTCATTTTTGTTGCAGTATGAAAGGAAGTGTTATACCACCATTCTGCCAAGGGTAACCACTTGAACCATTGTGTTTGTTTATCATATACAGAGCAATGAAGGTAGCCTTCCAGAAATTTGTTTACTATCCCAGTTTGTCCATCATATTGATGATGGTAAGATGATATATGAACCAATTGAGTACCCAAACAAGAAAAGAATTTTGTCCAAATATTTCCAGTGATGTTGGGATCTTTGTCACTTGCAATAATCTTTGGGATTCCATGTAACTTTTGAACTATCTCCATGAATGTGGTGGCAACTGTACTGGCTTTGAAAGGATGAGAGAGTGCACAAAAGTGTGTGTACTTGGTCAGTCTATCAACAATCACCATGATGACACTCTTTCCTTCAGAATTCAGTAACCCTGTGATGAAATCCATGGAAACCTCCTCCCAGCATTGACTTAGGATGGCTAATGGTTGTAAAATACCTAGGGTCTTAATTGTTTCCACCTTATTTTGTTGGAAAACCAAACATTCTGCCACAAAACTTTGAACATCAGTTTTAAGGCCATCCCAAAAAAAATCCTTCTTGACCCTATGGTAGGTTGTCAAAAATCTTGAGTGCCCTCCTACCAGAGAGGTGTGCAATTCCAAGAGTACCTTTTGTTTGAGTTGGGATTTCTTACATAAATATAAGTGATCATTGTACCATAGTGAATCATTTTTCCATGTAAATGTATCTAATGCACTAAAATCATGTTGCAACCTTTGAATGAGAGTCCACACGTTTTCGTCATTCTTCCATTCATCCCTCGCTTCTATTATCCAATCAGGTTGGATGATCAAGATAGCACAGAGAAAGGCCTCAACATCTTCATCCTTTCTTAAGAGTGAATCTGCCATAACATTTTGCTTCCCTTTTTTCTATATGATTTCAAAATCATAACCGAACATATTGGTCACCCATTTTTGTTGTTCTTTTGAAGATAGTCTTTGTCCCAAGAAGTATTTAAGACTATCATGATCTATTTTGACCTTGAATTTCCTACCTATTAGGTACGGGCGTCATTTCTTCAATGCATGTTGTATTGCCATCATTTCCTTCTCATAAATGGGTTTGTGTAATTCATTTCCCTTGAGTGGCCGACTTTCAAAAGCAAGGGGCTTTCCTTCTTGCATTAGAACAAAACCAATGCCATTTCCCGAGGCATCGCATTCAACAATAAAGGTTTTTGTGAAGTCTGGTGTGGTCAAGACAAGAGCTTTGCACATCGTTTCTTTAAGTTTTTCAAAAGATTTAGTTGCCTTTGGAGTCCATGAAAATGTATCCTTCTTAGTTAATGTCGCTAAAGGTGTTGTTATTCTTCCATAGTTCCGAACAAACTTGCGGTAGTAACCTGTCAAACCCAAAAATCCTCTAAGATTCTTCAATGTTTTGGGAATCGACGAGTCCATCATGGCCTTAATCTTGTTAGGGTCTACCTTGACACCTTCATGAGATAGAATCTTACCTAAATACTCTACCTCCTTCACCCCAAATAAACATTTGGATGGTTTGGCATATAGTTATTTCTCCCTTAGTAATTGTAGCACCTTGTCAACATGTCGAACATGATCCTCCCAAGACTTGTTATAGATTAGTATATCATCAAAAAATACTAACACAAATTTTCGAAGGAAGGGCTTGAAAATGGAATCCATCAACCCTTGGAATGTCGAAGGTGCATTCGTAAGGCCAAAAGGCATGACCAAAAATTCATAATGGCCTTCATGAGTTCGGAATCTTGTTTTTGGGATATATGTTTCCTTCATTCTAATTTGATGATACCCTGAACGAAGATCCAACTTTGTGAAGTAGATTTCTCCATGTAGTTCATCTAACAATTCATCAATGATGGGAATGGGAAACTTATCTTTAATAGTGATCTTGTTGAGCTCTATATTATCTAGACACATACGCCATGAGACCTCTTTCTTGAGTACCATTACCACCGGTGCAGAGTAAGAACTTTGGCTAGGTACAATAATGACAGCCTCTAACATTTCTTCATCCATACGCTCAATTTCACTCTTCTAGGAATAAGGGTATATCTAATGCCTAATGTTAGGAGGAAAACTCCTAGGAATTAGGTTAATAGCATGATCATGATTTCAAGTGGGTGGAAGACCTTTGGGAATATCTTCAAATACTTTGGAATGCTTATCAATGATCCCTTGGAGATCTACGGGAATAGGTGGCTTAGATGTTTGAACATCTAGTGAGCATAGTTTTACAATTACACCTTGATGCCCCTTTTTCAATAATTTTTTCATACCATTAGAGCTTATCACCTTACTGGGTTTCCTTGTGATACCCCTTAACTCAATTTCCTTTCCTTCCAATGAAAATTTCATGAAAATTTCTTGAAAATTTCTTGAAAATTAAAATCCATTGTTCCCAATGATTGTAACCATTGGAATCCTAGTACGACATCATCACCACCCATGGGTATAGAAATCATTGGAATATTCATTACATATTCCCCCATAGTAAGATCGATCTTATGGCATTTTCCTGAGCAATTGATAGTTCCTCCATTTGCAGTCATTACTTGAAACTCTGGTGATGGATATATAAATCAATTAAGATCTTTGGCTAATTTATAGTGAATGAAATTATGAGTACTACCAGAATCAATTAGGAGTATTACCTTTTTCTTTTTGATATGTCCTTCTATATTGAGGGTTTGAGGAGTGTTAATTCCAGCCAATGCATTACATGATATCGTGGGAGTCAACTCTTCAGCAAATATATCTTCTACGTTTTCATCTTGAGATGGTTATTGTTCTTGTCCTTGTTCTTCTTCCTCTTCACAATCTATGTAGAATAATTTCTTATCACCACATTTATGTCCCTTACTGTACTTGTTGTCACAATTAAAGCATAAACCTTTTGCTTGTCTTTCCTCCAATTGTTGAGGTGTCAACCTTGTAGGTTGAGGTGTTTTAGAAGAAAGAACATTATTCTCTCGATAGATCTTAGAAGTGGTCCTTCTAGTAGCCATAGCCATATTTTTACTTTCAACATTTCTCGCCACTCTAAACACATTCTCCAATGATTTGGGTTCCCAAAGGCGAACCTCATGTTGAATGTTATCCTTCAAAGTTCCTATGAATACATCAATCAAGTGCTCATCTGGAATATTTGTTACATTTATATTCAATCTTTGGAAGTTCTCAACGTGCTCCGCAACTGAACCCTTTTGCTTAAGATTTATCAATTGGCTAAAGAAGGTATTTCTCCTTGTATCCTCATAGTGTGCTATCATTTCTTTTGTGAAAATTGTCCAAGTGACAAGTGATTTGCGAGAACAAAGCCATCGATACCACACAAATTGATTGGGTTATAAATATAAATAAGCAATTCATACCTTTTGTGTGTGTGGCACAACATGTAGATCAAATAACTACTCCATCTGAAGTATCCATGTGATCAGATCCTTGCCATCAAACTTCCTCATATCGATCTTAGGAAATTGGTTGGTATTCAACCCAAAGTTGGAGTTTCTCCAATATTGATTCATCTTCCTTGTGTCCTCATCATGAATTTCATGGGATACATTTTCACTTTCAGGTGGCCTCTCTATTAGGAAATTTTTCAATCCTTCCATTATCTCCCTTTTTAAACAATCCATCCTAGTATCCATTATTGCCTCCAACTTAGCTTCAGTTGAATCCATCATCCCTTGTAGTTCATATTTTGGTACTCTCTTGTTTTGTAAATCATTTATGTCCATGTGCATTTCTTAACCTTCACCAAGAGTCCAAGTAGGACTGTCTGAAGGCTTATTTGGTGTATAAGTTCCCCTTTTTGGTGGCATGTTGGCCAAGTATCACTTTTAAACCTTGATTTTGAGGTGGTTCTACTAGACGATATTTCTTCTATTGTATCTCCAAAATTTCAGCCCTTCTAGGTTTGAAAAATTCATTTTGTAGTTATTTGATACATCTTCTCTTCAATGACACAGGTCTGATCAAAATTGGATGTGCCAAATGGAAGTTATGGTAACATCCCCACACCTTGTTGATTTTTTCCCTTCCAGGAGAGCATACTTGTAAAGTGTGCCAAGAGCACAATATCTGATATTTGATTCTAAAAATTGCACCAGAAATACATTAGACTATCCATTATCCAATGCAATTGGTCTCACTTAATTTGGATACTCACTGAAGACAATATGATTGGTTTACTCGGAACACATGTTTGAGACTAGTTAATATGACTAGTCTGCTACCCTATCTTACACAAGGTGTATCTAAACAAGTAGGATGACCTAGAAGCTGAAATTTTTATCATAGCTACCTTGACAATTTCTATGAATATCCCCTAATTCCATGGTCTGAAACATCACAAAAAAAAATTATAGCAAAAATTATGTGATGGCTAAATTTAGGATGATTCTAGAACCCTATCTTACACAAGCTATATCTCTGAAAGTATAAGGCCTCAGGAGATGAAATATGAACCCCAAGTACCTTGATTTGTCTACTAAATATCCTCCAATTCATTCCTTCTAAAACACCATAGATAAAATTTATAGCAAAAATTCCAAGGTAGCTCAGATGCAGTAGCGAAACCCCAAGACCTTGAGCTCTAATTCCAAATGTTAAGAACCAAATATCAAAATAGCATAAAAAAACCTCAAAATAAGTACTCAACGCCTTGACAAAGAGATAATTTCATATAATAAGCCTCTTCGAGGGGGAAACCTCCTTATACACCACATAAATTTACCAATACAAGATGATTCCAAATGAAAAGGTCTCCTTGGTATATATAGGAGACTAGGAGGTACAATTACAACTAATGGACCCAATCCGACATAAATCAAATAAAAATAGTAATGTAATATGCCCCATTTAAGGGGTAATGTGCCACTATTTAGGGCTTAACAGTCTTTTAACCGTTGAAGGCATGATTCCTTCAACTTGTTCACAAAAACCTTCCTAGCATCTGACATTCGAATTTTGCCTTAAACCATGTCATATTCTATCCTTGTATCATAGTGCTCAATGAAAGATCCAAAACATGGTGTGGTGCAAGTAGTTTGGGTCCCATGATTGGATTCATCATTGGATATCTCTGCTCTCTATTCCAAATTCTTAGAGGTTATCATCAATGATTTTCTCCTTGATCTTCTGCTAGATCCAGGAGTGGTTGGGGAATCAATTGATTCCCTTTGACAGGGTTTATTTTCTTGCAATGTTTCATGGGTGTTAGTAGATCATGTTTCTATGTATCTTTCAAGCATTTTCAAGTCTACACTGTCAAGTTTTTTAACGACCTCCATCCCCAATATCGAAGCCAATGCATCTTTCTCCTGGTAAGTCTCATGTCCCTAGCTATATAAAATATTTTTTTTGTTTTAAATTTTTCAATAAAAAAACAAAAACTAAAAATAAATAATAAAAAAAATTGAGACAATTAGAAATCTATAAATTGGCAATGACTTACCTCATTGTGGCTAGAATGTGCTTCCTTCCCTGTGCTTCACATTTTAAGCGAGCTAGGGAAAATACCTTCTGCCACAATTTGGGCAAGTCAACTTGGTCACGATTTTTGAAGGTGCTTATTTCTTCTCTTGGGTTTTTTTCCTCTTCTAACAAGGATAACCAAATGCCAAACTCAGCTTTATATTATAGTGTTGTTTCAAATACAAAGTGTACAGAGTATTCCAAAGAAGATAGTGATTGTAAGATAAGAGATGCTTTCCCAACTGAGTCCTAAGAAGGTTTGTGGTGGCCATGTCTAATAATAGTGTTAAGATAACTCTCCCATACTTTATTTCTGCTAATCTTGCAATATATTTGACCATAAAACATGAGGAAATTTATAGATCAAGAAGTTTAAATCTAACAGTTGTGAAATTTGATAATTTTGTTACCTGGAAATTCTAGAAATGGAACTTCCTGCTATGGTGATATTTGATGTAGCAGCTTGTTCAAAATGGAAATCGTGGAAATGGAAATGGAACTTGTTGGATTAATGAGAGGGGGGGTGAATCAGAAATAGAGAAATTATCCTTTTTAACCACAAAATGCAAGTGTTATATCAATGTAGCATTATCATCCAATATTGCAGAGTAAATAAACAATGAACAAATGAGAAATCATATGCATACACAACACACCAATGTTTTTACGTGGAAACCCAAAGCGGGAGAAAGCCACGAAATGTTTTTTCTTATATGTATTTAAGAATTACATTCATTGGAAGCACCAAATTCCTTTGTTTTCCAGCTGCAACTGGAAGGAGGCTCCAACCCCATAGTTTCTCAGGATACAACCTGAAGGAAGCTCCAACTCCACAATTCTCTGGATACAACCAGAAGGAGGCTACAACTCCCTATGTTCTCCGGCTACAACCGGAAGGTGGCTACAACCACATGTCCTTGCCCTGTCCAACCGCCATGATGTATAAGTAGAATGATGGAACCACGGTCACACTATCACTGTGATATATACTGTTGTAAACATGTACCAATCAACCTGCACCAAACAACATGTACCAATAACATGAACCATGCATCAACCATGCATCAGCATGTACCTCAACCTGTAATCAACATGTACCATAAACAAGTGCACCAACCTGTACCTCAACCTGTAATCAGCATGTACCATAAAAAAGTGCATCAACCATGCACCAAACTATACCTCAACCTGTACCATCAAGGAGTGCATCAACCATGCACCAAATATGTACCAATCATGCATCAAATACACATAAACTATGAATCATCAAGATGTACCAACATCATCAACTATACACCTCATGTATGTGTCAACTCATCAACTACGTGTCTCAACCATGTACCCAACATGTACCTCAACCATATACCAAATACATATACCAATATAACCATCAAAATTTCTCTAGCAATACATCACATTATCCATAACCAAATACCATAAACAATTACACCAAACCAGGTGTCACAACCTCACTGTTATACGACCTCTATCTATAACATACCTCAACCAAAATCCCTCATCAATTTCATCATCCAAATCTGATTTGTAACTCTGTAATAGGCTTGGTGTATATGATCACATACCTGAAAACCTTCCTTAACTTTAACAACAAGAGACTAGCATTTTATCAAACTTTACTTTAGTCTCACATGACTAATTTTGGATTAGTCAACAACCCTAAATTGCAATAATCATAACTATGTACCTGTAATGAATAAAGATATGAAAATGTACGCAATGTTCTTCAGTGTATTTTATGCAATTCCTCCAGATTTCACTACTTGGAACCTCTCAGAAAAGGAGTTATAGCAAAAATGGCATACCTTGTTGAATTCTGGCTTATTTTAGAGAGCGAACTTGTAGAGCATGCCCCGCATGGAATATTTTTTGTATGGATCTGAAAATTGTACACAGAATACTAAGTATTGTACTCTAACCAATACATTTGGTCTTACTGAATTTGGATCTGTTATGAAGAAGTTATGACGTTTTTACCCGAAACACATGTTTTAGACTAGTTTTAGGACTAGCCACAAACCCTATTTTACACGACATGTAACTCCAACAATACAACGAACCACAAGAGGAAATTTGTATCACAACTACTTGGATATGTTTCCTCAATGGCCTCCCAATTTCACGGTCTGAATCATTCTAGAAAAAAAAAATTATTGCGAAAATGGTGAGATGACCTATAAATAACATACCTTAGAAAGCATCATCAAAAGAATTTATCCTCCCTTGAATTTCGGCCTTATTTACTTCA
>ML795043.1:119745-131034 GCA_009831015.1 Picea engelmannii | reverse complement strand
GGCCATTCCGACAGTTGGGTTTTGTTTGGAGGGGCGGGACCATCAGTTTGAGGGATTTTCTGGAGGGTTATCATCATTCTACATTTGTCTGCAGATTGGGATGTCGTGGAGCCATAGGGGACATCCTGTGATTCAGTAAAACTCAGATCTAGGGAGATCTGCTTGAGATCTAAGCCTGAAACTTCTCCCACTGGATTCTCATAGCCCGATCTATATTCTTGGAGAGTTTCAGAGCATTTGGAGGCCTCCTTCATCAAGGCTGAACCAGCTAGGGTTTCAGTCATCCAGTGGGGCACACCATTCAGTGGAGAATTCAGATCTACGGGGTTTGAGAGTGGATTTGGGAATTTGGACATCTGGGTTTTCCTTACAGTTGCCCGATCTATCATTTGGCATATTTCTCAGGATGATTGGACACTTTTGGTAGCAAGGCAGAATTATTCAGGGCTTCAACATTCTAGCAGGACATGGCACTTTCTAACTTGGAGGTTGAGCATTAGTACGGCTCAGATCTGCTTGATTTAGTCTTCATTGTATATCCAGCCTTTGGAGGCTTATTTTGTATTGTCGAGAGCATTTTGTAGCAGCTCATATCTATTGCTTGTACGGCCATCTGAGGTTTCTGCCAGATCGGCCATCTATTGTATTGATCTTACATTGCTCATAATAAAAAGGTCAGATCTTTGCTTGTTCTTCTACATCTTGAATATATTGTGATCTCCATGTGTTGATTAATCTTGTATGCACTTAATAACTCAATAAATTAGTAGTAGTTAGTGATTCCAAGAAAGAATTTGGCTTGGGATCATTACACATTAGTCCACTTGAGGCCCTTTTCTTTTGGTCATGAAGCCACTAGGTGCCCATGATGAAAGTAGCTCCCACACCCAAATACAATATGCTTATAATTTAAAAACTAGATCAATCCATTGTTTCCATACCACAAGACGATTTGATTTGGAATCCCTTAGCTTATATCCATGAAAATATACAGGTGATCAAAATTAGTGGAAGCTTTAGCCATGGTGGCTTCACTACTACATACATACTTGAACAATATGTCTCTAATAGCTTCTGTGGATTTGGGCTCTAGAATTCTAGGGGAAATTTTGGCAATGTTACCTGAAGAAAATCAGGGCTATGGTTTCATGCAATGCCTCACATAAACCATGAGGCTTACATTACTTCTTCCATTCAATCCTCAATACAATCAAATTGAAGAACAAAGAAGCCTTTTCCTGGCAGATGAATAGCCATGACTTTCACAAGAAAGGGGCCCCATCATGATTGAATCTAAATATCACTCCAAACTTTTTGAGATGGATAATCTCATGCTCCACTCATTCATCCTCTAAAACAATATCTAGTATAACCACCTTTTCCACATAGAATGTTGAAGAAGGAGGTGAATGAGAGGCTAAAGGCACCCCACCCAATTCAAAACCAAAACCCTTCACAATAGACTTAATGAAGGTCTCTTTAAAAGATACATGAGGGCCACCCAAATTGGGTTTCGACTCCTTGGTAAGGGGTAAAGGTAGAGTCAACTCCTCGAGAGAAAGTGAAATACCTTCAATGTCCATGGAAACCATATAAGCTCATGGTTCAATGATTATAGTTGCATCCACAAAGGGTTGGATAGTCATTGCTACAAGCAAAGCTAGTTTGGTGGTAGGCAAAAGGCGAAAAGAAGGCCCAAGTGCTTCCATGGTTGGTTGAGAAGGAAGGGCATCCGAGGTAGGAGGGATGCAAGCTCCAAATTCATCCATGAGAGGTTAAATCCCATGCTAGTTCCCTTAGATTCAAAGAGGAGAGGAGAGAGGTATAGGGTGTGGTGATTCCTTCCCATGGAAAAATCCCTCAATATGGAGCCTCTAGTAAAAAATATTTTAATATTGGCAAAGATCCAAACATTTTTTCTTGACATATATTATGCAATGAACTAAAATAAAATAAAAATAGACTATTTTAACAAAACTTGACCATAAACTTGATCTCTTTCATTTTATACCCCTGTTATTTTAAAACTAGACCCATACTTGTCAATAATATTAATATAGGATTACAAAGTCTTTCACTTGTCAGAGTATCTTAACAAAATAAATTGCAATAACCATCACTAATTTGAATTTCCAATAAAAATTACAAAATGTCTTAACAACCAAAATTCGTATATTTTCCTTGCATAATTATTAGCCAAAACACATCCATTTCCTCTTCCCAAATCATAGAATTGACCTTAAATAGTCCATTCATCTTCCTAGAAACCACTCCTTTGCACTAGATACTTAATTAGGATCATTGCATCTTCATTTTTCTTAGGAACAATTGCTTCAATTCACTTTATGTTTGCCTTGTAATATAAAGGCTTGAATATCTTTCATTGGCATCATAATTACTCAAACCCTTGCATCAACCAAATCACCATATTCCTCTTCATTGGATTTGTTGAGAAAAACTGTGACAACAACTTATTTTCTATCTCAAGGATCCCTTTTTGCGACATCCTTCTTGTTTTGACCTTATATTGTAATGTTTTCCTAGCCAATTAAAGAAAAGAGTTTACATGTTTATATTCAAAAACAAACAAAAGCTACATGATCAAGAACCTACATAGGCCCATACAACATGCAGTGATGCAAAATGTGTTGTCTCTAGCTTTTATCCAGGTAAATACATATTTTTTTCCTTTTTATCATAGTGGGAGTTCGACTTCGCTAATTGCTCTAGTATAGACCCTTTATCTGATTATTTTTTAGGAAATTGAATGAGGTAGGCCTATTTGATATCGAGCCCATCAAGTTAAGGACAACCTAGAGAAATAAGAGGGTAGGGGAGAAAATAATTGAAATGAGGTTGGATCGGTTCCTTTTGTCATAAGATGTGATTAGTGACTAGATAAGGGTTAGGTAGTGGGTTAAATTCGGGGGAGAGTAAAACCACTTTCCTATTTTTCTAGAAATTCCTTCTTTAGGGAGAAAACCCCTAATCCCATTCAAGATTAATTCTTCCTAGTTGTTGGAAGAAAATTTTGCATGATTGGTTAAGGATAAGTGGGTACCTTTTGATGGGTCCTGAAGTGTGCCACCTACTATTTAATTTGAGAAAAAAATGAAGATAATTAAACAAGATGCTCTTCATTGGGCACAAGAGAAAAAAAAATAGAGAAGGAAATTGTTGTTATTGAGTTAGAGCTGAATGGATTATGTTTTCAAGAAATGGTTGGATATCTTAATGAGTACAAGTTGAGGGTTAATCATTTAGAGAAAAGGGAAAGAAATATATTGAAAAATAAGGAAGTAGCATGGAGGTTAAAAATTAGAACACTATAGTTAGAGTTAGAATATGAAAATACAAATTTTTTTCCATGGGTATGCACTTCATTGGAAAAATGTTAATGCCATATGGAAAATTAATAGGAATGATGGATTAGTGGCATCTAGTTTTGAGGATATTGCAATAGTTGGTATTGATAATTTTAATGATATTTACAAGGTTAAAGGTATGGTTTCAATAGTTGAAGTAATTAGAATGAATATTGTTTTCTTATTTTTCAACATAAATGACGTAGACAACAAGAGATTATTGGAGGAGGTTTATAAGGAGGAAATGAAATTTGTAATCCACATTTTTCAAAAGGAAAAAATTCAAGGGCTTCATGGGTGGCCCATGGAACTCTTCCTTGGTTTTTCTAAGGTTATTGAAGGGTATCTTTTAATATTTGTTGATGAATCTAGGAGGACTAGGAAGATGCTTGCTTCTTTCAATGCCACTTTATAGCCTTGAATCCAAAATCAGATGGCCCCTCTTCATTTGATGAGTTGAGGGCCATTTTTTGGTATAACTACATATACAAGATTGTCAAAAAACATTATAGCCATGAGAATTATAGTCATGAAGTTCATTCAACCTTTTTAGAAGGATTTACACAAATTTGATATATAACTCCAATTTGAATTATGGTTTCCAATTTTCAATGTTTGTTTGGAAAAATAACAAAGTTAATGTCTGGAATATTGTTTGATATGGATGGATGACAACTCGATTTTAATATTTCCCTAGAAAGAAAAATAAAAAATAGTAGCCATGGCCAAAGATCCTAAGCCAAAAGAAGTCATGACTCCTACATATCTTAATACCTTGAGCTTTACAACTCTACCACATGTTTTTGAGTACAGGGAATTGTTTCAATAATACAAAGAGTAAATTGGGACATACTTATTCCAACCCAACTGAGTAGGATGTATAGAATGCCATCACAAACAAGAATGTTTGAAGGTCCCAACTACATAATGTGGTGTTTGATCCCAAGCTAATTTTGACTTGTGGCCATATTTTCCCTAACTTATTAGATGATAATGGATTTGATTGGTGTACTAAAAATTATTKTCATTGTCGTGTAAAACGATCTAGAGGAGGCAAAGGAAAGGGGACGTGGATGGTGTAGAACTACTAAATCACAGAGAGGAAAATGGGTGGAAGAGGATATGACAGTGGAATCTGCATATACAATAAAAAAGAGATAAAGGAGATAAAGCAACCTCAACCAAAGGAGGAAGGTCTTTATGAATTCACAAATGCTACAACATAGAGGAGATAAAGTCATTTTTTTCCATGTGGCCTTTGAGGTCAAACTTATTGGTTGAAAATGCACAAGAATGATGATTAAATTTGATTTGATGATCAAGAGAAAAGTTTGAAAATTAGGATGGCCATGTGGGATAGGGATTTTGGATACTTTTCTTGTTGAAATTTTGGCTCAATGTATATACCTAGGGTCATAAAATTGATTTTTTTCAACTCAAAAACATGATATCAATATGTCAAATATGTGACTAAGGTGAGGTTTTTTGTTGGATAGCATATTCGTTGAAATGATATAATTGGTGTACTAAACATTATTGACTATGTTGTGTATTACAGGAGCCAAATGAGCCATGGCAATAGATCATGTCATATCAAATGAGGACACAGCGAATGATGTGGGACATCAGGTACTCTAATTTTGACTTAACTTAGGAAAAATTGATCTAATGGCATTTTGTGATATGTCCATATTTTTTCACAATATTATTAAAAGTTATAGTGTATTATCCAATCTTGTCATAAATTAATGCATGTTGTTGATTATTTTAGATGGAGACTAGAGAAAATGTAGAGCTTGAGCATTCAACTAGCAAAAGAAAAAGATATGTACGTGGATGTGGACCTAAAACTATTAAATCACGCAGATGACAGTGGGTGGAAGAGGATATGACAATGGATCCTATAGACACAGCAAATGGTTGCATTGAACAAGAGGTTGGTCTGGACTATAGTACATAGGATGAATACTTTGAGAAAATTGTTGTTTGTGGATGTTTTGTATGTTGTGGAAAGAAACAATTCAAATGAGCGATTGTACAAAGACATTACATAGATGACGAGCTTACAGTGGGTAGTATGCCTCCTAAATTTGATTCAAATCCAATAGGAATTGTGGTAAGGAATTTTCCAATTTGATATAAATAATATGTATACTTCTTTTAAACATTGTTTTATATTATTTAAATAATTAATTGTTTTCTTAATGAATACTTGCAGAATAAATTTCTTGGTTTAAAGTTTCCAGGAGCACCGAATTCTAGCCTAGAGGGCGATGATCATTTATCACATGATACATCTAGCAAAAATGTGTGCACATATACCAGCTTTGAAGATGGGGATTTGATGAAAACAAGGAACATAACAAGAACCACTTTAAAGATGCATAATTTGCTTAAAGACAAGGGGAAGGTGGACTACATACTCTATGAGAATGAATGTGATGGAGATGATGACTTTACCCTGAGTTTGAGATTGATTTACAAAGAGACATTTGATCGTCGACTATATTTCTCTTGGCCCGGTGATCAACAACTACCTAGAGTGTATGAGGTGTTTCAATTTTGGGGGTACAACTACATGATATGACCCTCCAATATTCATGGAGCAAATCTAGGCCTCTTTATTGTCCAAAATGTCCATGTGGGGTCTAAACATAGAAAAAATTCACAACAAACCACTAGGAGATTAATTCCATATTATGGTCCATCATATTACAGTGGTGAATGGAGAAGGTTAGTAGAATATAAGCCTAGCATGTCAACATATGATCTAAATTCGAATATGTATACACATCATCTCCAATTGGAAAGTGGAAAAGAAATGAATAGAGTTCATCTTGTGTATATAGATGGACGTGCATGTATATATATAGATGGATATCCCATGTCCAGTTCATATTAATGGCTTCGTGCATTCGGAGCTTCAAAATTGTGCAAGGATTAACGACCAGACAGAAGTCCCGAAGGGCCAAAGTCTCGAAGTAACGAGAGACTGCCACTTCAACCAGGAGAAAGTCACTTTGGGAGATATTCATGCCCACGTTCAAAATCTCCCGAACCTCGACATGCTGAAGTAACGAGAGGTTGCCACATCGACTAGGAGAAAGTTACTTCGGGAGATTTCCATCCAAACATCCCGAAGTGCCGAAGTCCCAAAGTCTCGAAGTGACGAGAGGATGCCATGTCAACCGGAAGAAAGTCACTTCGGGAGATATTCATGCCTGCGTTCAAAATCTCTCGAAGCCCAAAGTGTCGAAGTAACAAGAGGTTGCCATGTCAACCAGGAGAAACTTACTTCGGGAGATTTTCATCCAAACATCCCGAAGTCCCGAAGAGTCGAAGTCCTGAAGTGACGTCAGGATGACACGTCACTTCAAGCCCTACCACTCCATGGGTGTTTTTCAATACATGGCACTTATCCATCGAGGACGCATAACATTCATTTTAGGCTACCACATCACTCCGGGCTCATACCACTCCGAGAGTTTTTCATGCTTCACAATCCAAAACTCCTGAAGCCCGAAGTGTCAAAGACACATGGCGCTCATCCATCAGTAGTTGTGGCAGCATAATGACGTCAGGCCACCATGTCAGATTCGAGATATCGTCCTCCGGGAGATATTCTTGCTCGGTATTCAAAGCTCCCAAGCGCCAAAATTGGCTCCATCTCTAAACACGGTTAAAAGGATTTTGGAGTTGGCAAATGGATAAATTTTAGAAAGGGCACTAAAATAGCAGGGTTACCCGGATCGCAGATTGCAACAGATTGACGACCATAGTTCATTGTGGGGACGAAACATTCTCGAACGTTAAAATTCTAGAGCAGTCCCACAATTGAAACCATCGTATAGCGAAAGAGGTATGTAGCAATTGGTGGTGAATTGCGGGGGTTGAAGCGGTGTGGACCCAAACCGCCCTTGGCAACTTCTGCAATCATGTGTTGATGTAGGGTCCATCTGAGAGCAGCGCATGGCAGAAAAAGCAGGGCGTTCCTAGATCGCGGGTTGCGACAAGATCGACGGCCACACTTCATTGCGGGCACAGAAAGTGCTCGAACGCTAAAATCTTAGAGCAGTCCCGCAATCAAAACCACGGTATAGCTAAAGAGGTAAGTGGAAGTTGGTGGTGGATTGCGGGGGTCGGAGTAGTGTGGATCAAAACCTCCCTTGGTAAATTCCACAATCACGTGCTTATATAGGGTCCAATCTGAGAGCAGTGTGTGGCAGCAAACTAGGCATTAGGCCTCGTCCTGATCCCAAGGAAAAATTAGTTAATGAAAGAAGGATCGGTGGTTGAACAATCGACTACCCCCTTAAATCGAAGCATGGAGGGTCTGGTCGAGGAGACAGAAAATTGTCATCCCAAAGTACCACAGAGGGAAGTTTTTTTCTGCAAGCCCATACTAATCAGAGTTTCCTTCTGACAGAAGGAATAAGACAGACAAGAGAAGACACACGGCACTGGAGAATCCTAGGATATGAAGGCTAGCTCACATTCCTAACACTGGTGTATTGTTTTGATTATAAATACATCAGATGAATGATATGAAGAAAAAAGGGGGTTCGGCCCAAGACCGGAGGAGGTTTTGAGAAATGTTTGTGACTGTATATTTCAGTTTGTAAGCCGGAGGGGCATGTAGTTGTAAATTGTATGTTATTGAAGATTCATATGAGTTGTTTCATCAGATTTGTCTTCTATGTTCTATGTTCTATGTTCTATTCTTCATCTTGTTTGAACGTATTGTTGATTTTAAGGATTAAAATTTTCCTTTGATTGATAGATTCTTAATGTGGTAGAGGATCTTTTGTAAGCTCGCCTATTTATCATTGTTTATTGTTCAGACACATCTAAATTCTCTCTATAGAGAGGATCTTTTCTTAGCGAATATTCATCTTTATGTTATTCTCTTATTCTTATCTTCATCATTATGCAAATATTTTGTCTGATAGGGAGCTTAAATGCCTTCAATGAGCAGACTATTTATGACTCCATAGCCCAATGGTCCATCATTGATCTGCAGTGATATTTGTTGTCTTTTCCTTTCTTTAAAGTCTTGTTGATCCACCTACTCAAACCATTTTAATCCATTTACATTTTGATGGGTATTGGGCTTATCCTCTAGCAGCCTAAGGGTGACTCTCGGTGCTAACATTAATGGTGTCATTGTCGGGGATGGAAGTGAAGATATCTTCCCTGGGAGAATGACAACGAAGGGATCCAGTTTTAGATGGTAAACTTAAGCTGGCCAAATTGTTCTGACTACTCATTTTTCACCATGGCAACTCCATTGTTCCAAAATCTATTGGTGACTCCATTGGTTTGAAATGGACAAGATTTTAGCTCAGAGGTATGCTTTCTGTGATTTTTCAAAGATAGTTGGTTTCCCTAATCCAGATCCTAGTAGAGATGAATGGGAAAGTAGCCTTCTTAAATTTTGAGGAGAAGAGTGGGAGGTACCAGCTGAACATTTGCTAGATTTTCATGATTTTATTCATCAACTTCATATCATGCATGAAGATGTTCATATTAAGCTTTTCAGGTATTCATTAGAGGGGATTGTTCATGATTGGTGTCGATCTCTTCCCATTGCAAGCATCAACTCTCTGGCAAGTTTTCATGCAGCTTCCAATTTGTTTTGTAAAGAGTATTTTTTCAGCCGAGTGTCTTTATGAAAACTGTTGTGATGAGTTTTCTTTGCTTCATAAAGATTATGCTAGTCATGAAAACCATATTTGTGATGAAGCATTTATTGTGGAAGAAAGCATTTGCCATGAAGATCAAGAGGTGTTGAATGATATTCATTATGGTAGAAATAACATAGAAACATTTGGCATCATATCAGATGCATCTGTTGTTTTAAATGTTTATGAAGATCAACATGTCTCTTTTGAATATTCTGATGTCGAAGAGCAAGTGTATACATCAGTAGATATTTCTCCTGACTATGAAGCTGAGATAAATGATAAGTTAGTTAAAAAAACTAGGGAAGATTCCTCTTTGTTTTTTCCTAGCTTTTCATAATTGAAGGCAGATTTTGTTTATTGCTCTTATGAAAAAAATGCAGAGGATATTTATGTTCTTGAAACAAATTTATTTAGAAAACCTACTTATGATGAAGAAGTTGTTTCAGATATTGACCAAGAACAGCCAAATTTTTATGAATATCCTAGCGAAGATGATGAAGAGCAGATTTTTTTCATAGCTTCTTTGGAACCTCATAGCATGGTTCATGTATATGATAATTATGAATCTGATTGTTGGGAGGGCCATGGAGGAGAAAAGGAAGAGCTAAATGTCCATCTTATCTCATGTCCAACACTTATAAATGAGCAAATATCACCTGGGATTAACAAGCCTGCATCAATCCTTTATCCACCTGTACATGTTGATAACATCAAACAACATGTGAGCAATGATGAAATAAAGGAGGTAACTTTTTACTAGTTTAGCATGCCTTATTATAAATTTTATGACCCTGTGGAGTTATATATGGGGTTGAACTTTCCCAAAGCATTGGAGCCTGCAAAATTAATCATCTTATCATCATTTGGAGGTATTGTTAGTGTTCCAAAACATGTTTTCATTCTGCTGTCATACTTCCCTTACCTTTTATGGATCATTTGCAGTGAAAAGAAGAATTATGTTACCAAATAATTTGGGTGGATATGGTGGAAGTTTGTTTTCACCTGAGCATTGTAAAGGTCTGTTAGAGTAGGGTATTGTATATAAATAAGCAAGTGTGCAAGATTTTCAGTTTTCAGTTTGCTTTTAGTATTTGAATAAGTGACCCCATAGCCCTATGATAAGACACTGAAGTTGCTTGTTCTTGGAAGCTCACAGAGAGCATGACATCCCCTGTGGAGCCAAATGTTAGCACATAAAGTTGTCATGGGTCATATGTAGTTATCATGAAAACCTAGGTCTACACCTCTATCGAGTCTCTCTATTTTTTGCATACCTTCCTATAAGTTTTTCCTCTTTTGGTTGATAAAGTGATTAGGGGATCAAATTTTGCTCAAAAATTCAAAGTGCTCGGAATCACTTCAAATCGAACGAGAGCGTAGGCCTCGTCATTGCGTACCCAACACAACTCATTTAGGTTCAAACAGACGTCGGGAGCGAGAGATATCGCGTTCTGTTCAAAATGGCAAACAGGCAAAAAAGGGATGCTAACTGTACAGTCCGTATGGACGATGATGTGGCAGGTCGTACGATGATGTGGCAGGCAGTTATTGGACAGTTGGCATGTGACATGGTTTGTTGGCAGTGAATGGGATGGTGAGACGTGTCCCAATCAATGGCCACCACGTATCACCTGTTTGTTGGTTAAAATCTTTGCACTCGGCAGGACTCAACCCCGTGACCTCCGGGGAAGGGTAAAGCTTTGGGAAAGGTTGCCCAACCAGCGCGCCCGCACATGTTACTTGATATATATATATGTGTTGCAATGTATTTAAGATCATATAAAAGTGTGTTGGGGCGTGGACCGGGCCGGGGCTAAGCCCTGGCCCGTGGTTACATATTGTATTGCATACGACCGGTGCTACGGCGGTTAGACCCACCGTAACATATGTTATAACCATTTGAATATGCATGGTTTGGTATGACATGTGACCAACGTATATGTGCGCGAGTAAACCTTACGGTTGTATCAACGGTTTTAAACTTAAGCCCTGTTGTGTTATAGCGCGCAGTCATGTGACAACCATGTGCCCACGGGCCTTGGTAGTTAAGGTCGGCGCGTAACTGTTCAACAGTTTGGACCGGTTATGCGGTTGCACCCGGTGCCAAGTTTTTATGCTTTAAATTGCATGTGGGCTAGGTTGAGCCAAGGGAGGTGTGTTTTGTAGATGCAGAGACAACAAGCTTGAAGGGGAGACTTCCAGGAAGCCTATCTACTTCAATTTTTGGCCAAACGAGGTGC
>ML795043.1:93491-114801 GCA_009831015.1 Picea engelmannii | reverse complement strand
ATTGATGATCAAGGAGAGCATATTCAGATTCCTTCTATAGATGATTTTTCCCCAGAATATCTTACAGAACTGCATGAAGACACCATCCTTGACAGGAGAATGCGAACTTCAAAACGAGGAAATGTGGAGTATCTTCGAGTTGGCCTTAAAGGTACAAATCCAAGCAAAGCCAAGTGGATTGAGGTTGGAAGAGTGAGGGAACTATACCCTCATCTTCAAATAGACTGAAAATATTCTTTTGGAGGTCCAAAAGCTTTCCAATGGGGAGGTGTGATCAAGGGATCAAATTTTGCTCAAAAATTCAAAGTGCTCGGAATCGCTTCAAATCGAACAAGAGCATAGGCCTCATCGTTTCAAACCCAACGCAACTCATTTGGGTTCAAACGGACGTCGGGAGTGAGAGATATCGCGTTCTGTTCAAAATGGCAAACAGGCAAAAAAGGGATGTTGACTATACAGTCCGTACGGACGATGACATGGCAGGTCATACGATGATGTGGCAGGCAGTTATTGGACAGTTGGCATGTGACATGGTTTGTTGGCAGTGAATGGGATGGTGACACGTGGCCCAATCAATGGCCGCCACATGTCACCTATTTTTTGGTTAAAATCTTTGCACTCGGCAGGAGTCGACCCCGTGACCTCCGGGGCAAGGTAAAGCTTTGGGAAAGTCCACCCAACCAGTGTGCCCGCACATGTTACTTGATATATATGTGTGTGTGTGTGTGTGTGTGTGTGTGTGTGTGTGTGTGTGTGTGTGTGTGTGTGTGTGTGTTGCAATGTATTTAACATCGTATAAATGTGTGTTGGGGCATGGACCGGGCCGGGGCTAAGCCCCAGCCCGTGGTTACATATTGTATTGCATACTACCGGTGCTACGAAGGTTAGACCCACCGTAACATATGTTATAACCATTTGAATATGCGCGGTTTGGTATGACACGTGACCAACGTATATGTGCACAGGTAAACCTTACAGTTGTATCAACGGTTTTAAACTTAAGCCCTGTTGTGTTATAGCACGCGGTCATGTGATGACCATGTGCCCACGGGCCTTGGTAGTTAAGGTCGGCGCGTAACTGTTCGACAGTTTGGAATAGTTGTGCGGTTGCACCCAGTGCCAAGTTTTTACACTTTAAATTGCATGTGGGCTAGGTTGAGCCAAGGGAGGTGCGTTTTGTAGATGCAGAGATAGCAAGCTTGAAGGGGAGATTTCCAGGAAGCCTATCTACTTCAATTTTTGGCCAAACGAGGTGCCGAAAAAGCCCAACTAGGGGTTTTTTGATGTTCTGAAGCCGTTGGAGCAGTCTATTTGGCATTTTGAGCATTGTAAAGCACATTTTTGAGCACTTTGAGCAAATAATACAAATGGTCTATTGGAAGCTGGACCAGGAGATGTAGCCCAAGAGAGGGGTGAACTCCTTTATCATTTGTTGTGTTATGTGTTTTTTGCTCATTGATTATGTTGTTGTTTATATGCATCTTGAATGAGTAAATCCTATTAAAGTTGTGTTTGCAAAGTTGATCCATTTGCATTTTAACACATAAATTTAACTTGCAAATATTTTCAAGAATACAAGTCTTCTTCATTTTTAGATCATAAAGTCAGGCCGGTCAAGTATGTTGTATGCACAAGGAAAAACTATGAGAAAAATGMAACATTCAGAGCAGTCCATTTTGGGCTTGAAATACAAGCAAACAAGCAGGTTCAATTTTCAACGACAGAGATCCCATGTGCAGTTTAGATTAACGACTCTCGTGCATTCAGAGTTTCAAAATYGTGCAAGGATTAATGACCAGACAGAAGCCCTGAAGTGTCGAAGTCCCGAAGTAATGAGAGACTGCCACGTCAACCGAGAGAAAGTCACTTCGGGAGATATTCATGCCCGTGTACAAAATCTCTCGAAGCCCGAAGTGTCGAAGTAACGAGAGGTTGCCACGTCAACTAGGAGAAAGTTACTTCGGGAGATTTCCATCCAAACTTCCCGAAGCCTTGAAGTGTCGAAGTCCCGAAGTGACGAGAGGTTTCCACGTCAACCAGAAGAAAGTCACTTCGGGATATATTCATGCCTGCATTCAAAAGATCCTGAAGCCTGAAGCATCGACGTAACGAGAGGCTGACATGTCAACCGGGAGAAAGTTACTTCGAGAGATTTTCATCCAAACATCCTGAAGTCTCGAAGTAACATCAAGATGACATGTCGCTTCAAGCCCTACCACTCCACGGGTGTTTTTCAATACATGGCACTTAGCCATCGAGGACGCATAGCATTCATTTCAGGCTACCAAATCACTTCGGTCTCGTACCACTCCAGGATTTTTTCATGCTTCACAATCCAAAAATCCGGAAGCTCGAAGGGCTGAAGTGCCAAAGAGACATGGTGCTCATCCATCAGTAGTTGTGAAAGCACAGTGATGTCAGTCCACCACATCAGATTCAAGAGATCATCCTCAGGGAGATATTCTTTCTCAGCATTCAGATCTCCCAAGTGCCAAAATTGGCTCCATCTCTAAACATGGTTAAAAGGATTCTGGAGTTGGCAGACGGATAAATTTTAGCATGGGCATTAAAATAGCAGGGTTACTCAGATCGCAGATTGCAACAGATCGACGACCACAGTTCATTGCGGGGACAGAACATGCTCGAACGTTAAAAATTTAGAGCGGTCCCGCAATCGAAACCATGGTATAGTGGAAGAGGTACGTGGCGGTTGGTGGTGAATTGTAGGGGTTGAAGCGGTGTGGACCCAAACCGCCCTTGGAAACTTCCACAATCACGTGCTGATGTAGGGTCCATCTGAGAGCAACGCGTGGCGGAAAGAGCGGGGCGTTCTTAGATTGCGGGTTGCGACAAGATCGACGACCACACTTCATTGCAGGGACAGAAAGTGCTCGAACGCTAAAATATTAGAGCGGTCCCGCAATCGAAACCACAATATAGCTAAAGAGGTACATGGCATTTGGTGGTGGATTGTGGGGGTCAAAGCGGTGTGGATCCAAACTTCCCTTGGCAACTTCCACAATCACGTGCTTATATAGGGTCCAATCTGAGAGCAACGCATGGCAACAAACTAGGCATTAGGCCTCGTCCTGATCCCAAGGAGAAATAAGTTAATGAAAGAAGGACCAGTTTTTGAACAATCGACTACCCCCTTAAATGGAAGCATGGAGGGTCTGGCCGAGGAGACAGAAAACTATCAGCTCAAAGTACCACAGAGGGCAATTTTTCCTGCATGCCCACACTGATCAGAGTTTCCTTCTGACAGAAGGAACATGACAGACAAGAGAAGACACACGAAACTGGAGAATCCTAGGATAGGAAGGCTAGCTCGCATTCCTAGCACTGGTGGAATTTGTTTATTATAAATACATTAGATGAATGATATGAAGAAAAAAAGGGGTTCGACCCAAGACCGGAGGAGGTTTTGAGAAATGTTTATGACTATATATTTCGGTTTGTAAGCCGAAGGGGCATGTAGCTGTAAATTGTATGTTATTGAAGATTCATATGAGTTGTTTCATCAGATTTGTCTTCTATGTTCTTTGTTCTATTCTTCAACTTGTTTGAACGTATTGATGATTTTAAGGATTAAAATTTGTCTTTGATTGATAGATTCCTGATGCGGTAGAGGATCTGTTGTAAGCTCGCCTATTTATCATTGTTTACTATTCAGACACATCTAAATTATCTCTGCAGAGAGGATCTCTACTAAGTGAATATTCTTCTTTATGTTATTCTCTTATTCTTCTCTTCATCATTATGCAAATCTTTTGTCTGATAGGGAGCTTAAATGCCTTCGATGAGCAAATTGTTTATGACTCCATAGACCAATGGTCCATCACTGATCTGTAGTGATATCTGTTGTCTTTTCCTTTCTTTAAAGTCTTTTTGATCCACCTAATCGAACCATTTTAATCCATTTACATTTTGATGGGTACTGGGCTTATCCTCTAGCAGTCTGAGGGTGACTTTCAGTGCTAACAGAAGGTGAAAAAGGGGACTTCAAGTCTACATAAGGAAATGGAAAGGCCATCAAATCAAGTTGCATGGGGTGAGGTGAAATTTTCTATAACAATATGATAACCCCAAGACTTTGGAGGAACCCATAAGGAGCATCTTTATGATCAGAGCAGAGGAAGGTTGGTTTCCCAAAAAGCTTGGAATGACAAGATGAAGGGTAAAAAGGATCAAAAGAAGAATGGTTTAAGCCACCCCTTTTCAAGAATAACTCCCAAGTAAATCAATAAGGTAAATCAACCCAAAATGAGCACAAGACTACAAATTCATTTGGGAAAAGGCCAAGGAAGCAACATGTACAATGTTGGGGATGTGAGAGAAATCACTTATATAGGGACTGCCCTCACAAAGGAGAAAGAATGAGGACTGTCCACAACATTCAGGGGGATGAAACACTGGAAGACATGGGAGGAAACATGCCAAGTATTTATGCAGCCTTGGAAAACAAGCAAGAAGAATATCAATCCCCCATGGTTGAAGTGGAAGGTAAGATTGATAAACAACACATAACATTTTTAATTGATTATGGAGCTAGACATAGTTACACAAACTCTAACATTGTTGAAATATTTCACTTGCAAAGAAGTACACATAAGAAATATTGGTTAGTTCAGTTAGCCATAGGGGCTAAGAGAAAGATAAATGAGCTAGTTAAAGATTGTCCAATAGACATGAATGGACTCAGTGCAAAGGTAGATGTAAACATCATACCATTGGGTTCATATGATTGTCTAATTGGCATGGATTGGTTAAAAAAACACCATGTTGTTATAGATTGTTATAACAAGACAATCATGTGTCTTGACGAAGAAGGGAAGCAAGGCAAGGTTCAAGGCATTCCAAGAGTTGTAGTTGTTAGATAAATTTCAGCTATGTAGTTGAAAAAGAGTTTCAGGAAGGGATGTCAGATTTTTGCAGCCCATAAGGAAGAGGCAGTCAGAGATAAATTGGCAAGCATTAAAGACCATACAACCTTGAGGGATTTTGAAGATATTTTTGGGGAAATCCCAGGATTTCCACCAAAGAGAGACATTGATTTCTCTATTGATTTGGTGCTAGGAGTTTCCCCTGTGTCCAAGACACCATATAGAATGGGCACACCAGAGTTGAAGGAGTTGCATATGCAACTTGAAGAACTTCTGAAGAAGGGGTATATATGCCCAAGTTTGTCACCTTGGGGAGCCCCAATGTTTTTTGTGAAGAAGAAAGATGGAACCTTAAGGCTGTGTATTGATTTTAGATAGTTGAATAAGGTCACCATAAAAAACAAATATCCTTTGCCAAGGATTGATGATTTGTTTGATCAACTAAAAGGTGCAAGAATCTTTTTGAATATCGACTTGAGATCATGTTATCTTCAAGTGAGGATAAAGGAAGAAGATATTAACAAGACAACGTTTAGGAAAAGATACATGAATTATGAATTCACAATAGTGTCACTTGGACTATCAAATGCCCCAACTATTTTTATGTGCTTGATGAATGGAGTGTTAGGAGAATACATGGACAAGTTTGTGATTGTGCTCCTAGATGACATACTCATATACTCTAAGATAGAAGAGGAACATGAGAAGCATTTAAGAATTGTGTTGCAAGTTTTAAGAGAGCGTAAATTGTATGCTAAGCTAAGTTGGTGCATTTTTTATCAAACAAAGATTCACTACTCGGGGCATATAATTTTAGCAAAAGGGATAACAGTTGATATTGAGAAGATAGAATCCATTAAAGGATGGTCAATGCCAAGGAATGTCACAGATGTTAGATCATTCATGGGTCTTGTCAGTTATTATCGAAGATATATAAAAGGATTATCAAATATTGCAAGCCCAATCACTTCTTTGCAAAAGAAGGAAGTGAAATTTAAATGGAATTCCAAGTGTGAAGAGATCTTTTAGTAGTTGAAAGACATTTTAACAAGTGCACCCATCTTGAATATTGCATAGTTGGGTGAATATTTTGTTGTGTGCATTGATGCATGCAAGGAAGGACTTGGTGGAGTCCTCACACAAAACAGTCATGTGGTATTTTATGAGTCCATAAAATTAAAAGAGCACAAGAGGAATTATGCTACACATGACTTGGAATTAGCAACAATTGTACATGCATTAAAAATGTGGAGACATTACCTCATGGGGAGGAAATTTGAGCTAAGGACAGATCACTATGGTCTAAAACATTTTTTTGGACAACCAACATTAAATGCCAGAAAAACTAGATGGATTGAGTTTCTGAGTGAGTATGACTTCGAAATTAAGCATATAAAAGGCAAGGAAAATCAAGTGGTTGATGCACTCAACAAAAAAGCTCATGAAAAACATATTGCATCCTTAGCATGTACAAGACTGATTTAAAGATAAAAAAATTGCAGCAACAAATTCAAATCAACACTATCTAAAAATAAAAGAAACATTATAACAAGGTAATGTTTAGCAGAAAAATTGATTTTTATGAGCTGCAAGAAGATGGAATTTTCATGTACAAAGGAAAAGTGTATGTGTTGAATTCCAATGAGTTGGAAAATGTAATGATGAGGGAAATGCATAATGTGCCATATGTTGGGCACCCAGGATATCATAAAACAATTGTAGTTGTAAGAAGCCAATAATTTTGGCCAGGAATGAAGAAAGAAGTGGCTAATTACATAGCCAAATGTCTAGAATGCCAAAAGGTGAATTCAAAGCATAGGCATCCAACTGGGTTATTACAGCCATTACCCATTCAATAATGGAAGTGGGAAGTTGTCACAATTGATTTTATTACAAAGTTTCCATGAACAGTGAAGCAACATGATTCCATCATGGTGGTGGTGGATAAATTAACTAAGGCAACACATTTTATTCCAATGAAGAATACACACAAGGAAACAAATATTGCATAGATATATATGAAATAAGTTGTTAGGTTACATGGGGTGCCTAAGGCAATAGTTTCAGATATAGATCCCAAGTTTACATCCAATTTTTGGAAAAGTTTATTCAAAGGATTTGGAACAAATTTAAATCTCAGTACAATATATCACCCATAGTGAGATGGGAAAACATAGATGACTAACAGAATAATTGAGGACATGCTCAGAATGTATGTGATGGACCAACCATAAAAGTGGGAAGATTATATTCATTTGGATGAATTTACTTACAATAATGGGTATTGAGCCTCATTAAAAATGAGTCCATTTGAAGCATTGTATGGAAAAAAGTGTAAGACATCAATGAGTTGGGATAATCCAACAGACAAAGTTGTTATTGGGCCAGATTTGTTGAAGGAAATGGAAGAGAAAATGGCAAAGATGAAGCAGGAATTTAAAGGCTTCCCGAGATAAGTAAAAAATTTATGCAGACAAGAATATATTTTTTAGGGATTTTAAAGTGCGAGAACATGTGTTTTTAAAAGTGAAGTCAAAAAGAAGTTCACTAAGATTAGGAAGTTGCCCAAAGTTGACAACAAGATATCGTGGACCTTTTGAAATATTAGAAAAGATAAGGCCAGTTGCATACATGTTAGTATTTCCTGCATCCATGAGAATGCATAATGTATTCCATGTGTCATTATTAAATAAATATGTGCTTGACCCTAAGCACATAATTGATTGGACTATGATCCAGGTGGAGCACGAAGGGGATTTCCAGATGGAACCAGTACACATCATGTACCCGAAAGGCAAAGTGCTTAGGAATAGAGCCATAGGGCTGGTAAAGGTTCAATGGACCTGCCACGGTCCTGAAGATGATACACGGGAGCATGAAGAAAACATGCAGGAAGAATACTCACAATTTTTTGTCAATTTTCAGAAAACAACATGCAAGACTGCATTTTGAGCAGTTAGAGTTTCAAAACCACATCTCAGAGTCCTAGCCAACCTGCACTAGGGGCCCTGATAAAAGAATGGAAGATTCCTTGGGTTAGATCTAATAAATGAATGATACATTCCTTGGGTTAGACCTAATAAATGAATGGTACATTCATTAGGTCAGTGGGTTGAAAGGAACAAGTGATTTTGGTTGGATTTGATGCTAGAGTTGTGAAATTGCAGAATTTTATTTTCTAAGTATTGTGATGTAAATTTGTGTATGTATGTATCGACATAGAGTGCACTGAGGATGGTGCACAATTGTAGGGGAGGGGGAATGTAACGTCCCCGCTATAATCCCTAGTTTAATTAATTCTTAATGTAGAAATAATGTGTGGCTATGGCCAAATGATGTATATGAAAATTGTATTTCTGATTTTTTATAATAAAATGTGATGCCAACTGCTAAGGGGATATAGACAGAGATGGGGGCTGAATTAATCCATGAGAAAGGGGAGGGTCTAGGAGAATATCTAAGAGAGGGGTCCAAGGGGGAATTACTCATGTCTATTAACTCAACCCACTTTCCTGAATTTTATTATCACTATATATTAAACTTTTATTTATGATTGAAAGTCCCCAAAGTCAATCATTGAATGCATGTAAGAGGGTGGGTGTGAGAAGTCACATACGATAGTTATTGGGAGCATGGGGGTTGAGTACAATCATCTTGGGGAAGTGTGTGAGTCAATAAAGCAAGCCAAAGGGAGGAATTGGTATGGGCAGTTACAACAGTTTTAGACAATCAAGTTTTTGGCATGAAGAACAAGCATAGACCAAGAAAGAGAGCTTGGAGTTGGAGCAACCATGGAGGGTGAATTTTGGAGCATTTTGGAGCTGAAGATTGAAGAGCCAGGTTTTCAGGCCTAAAAAGTGAACTCTTGTGTGAGTTGCATTGTAACAACAAGTGTTTGATGTTGTTTGCTGGTAGTTTTCCTAGTAGTGAGCTTCCTTGAATTCCTAACAGAGAGATTCTTGGTTACCTATTCCGGAGAGACTCTGATAAATGAATGGGATGCCCAAGGGATTGAGATCAATCAAGGGGTACATTCCTTGGGTTGGACAGGTCGAGAGGAAGAGAGTTGGTGGAAAATTGGGATAGTTGTAGGAGAATACCAATGGATTGTGGGATTTCTGAGCTATGAGTGGATAGTGAGAGACCACCCTATTTTGTGGATTACTAGCCTCAACTTAGGGGTTACTTGTTGTTAAGATTTGGAATAACAAGTCTATGGTTGGGTAGAACATCTGTTCCAAGTAGCTAGTTGCACAACTGAATTAAAATATAAGTGTTTTATTTGTTTATGTGTTGTATTTATGAGCTTAATGGTTGTGCATTCACTCTGTGTATAAGATTGATTTATATGTTGTTGTATTTGAGTTATTAGCTGCATTTCATGTTTATTTTAACATGATGTAGATGTGTCAAATTAATGGTATCAAACAATAGATAAATATGGTTGTAATTTGTAGTTGGTAAGCTACAGGAAATTAGTTAGTAGAAAATTTTAATTTTTATGAGTATTTTGCACGTAATGGTCCTTAGTTGGGTTGGGGAACGTTACACTCCTTGGTATCCCAAAATGCACCCATACCTGTTCAAAAAATGTGTTAGTTACTTATTATCCTTTGATGGTATTTTTACAAGGCATAAGAATGCACATCTTGTTGAACCTATCAACTGCTACAAACAAATAGTCATATCCCTTCCTGGTCATTAGAAAATTTCCCACAAAATCCATGGAAATGCTTTCCCAAGGTTGAGTGGGTATAGGTAAGGGATGCATCCTCTAATATATTGAGCTACATCTTCTTGCATTCTAGGCCAATACGCATACCTTTGTAAGTTGGAAAATGTCTTCCCAACACCAAAATCTCTTGTAATCTTGGAGGTGTGGGCCTCTCTAATAAGTTGCAATCTTTCACCTTTAAGAATACAGAGCTAGCCTGTAGAGAAATCATTCTGGAGATGATAATAAACCTTAATGCCACCTTCTTTTGCATGAATTTGGCCATGTAGTTGTTGAAACACCTCTTTAAATTCCTCATCTTATATGTATGCCTCTGTGTATGCATCATGGGTGAAAGGCTCCATGTGCATAAGAGTTCCCAAAGATGTAATCTTGGCTATGGGTGGCCTTGAGAGCATGTTTGTCAACTTATTAGTGTTTCCCTTCTTATACTTGATGAATAGAAGAAACTATTGCAAAAACCCCTTGATCGTTGGTTTGTGTGCCCTTGATTATTGGTTAGTTGTCTAGAGTTCATTGTTAGAGTAAAATATTTCTCATTGTATTAAAATTGACATCTTTAAATCTTAAATATGAACTTGGTTGAGGTTTGAAACATTGACAAAATACATTTTATCGTAGATTTCCTTGAAATATTATCAAACATGTCTTATTGTGAAAATTAGAAATCATAGGGAACCGAGTTGTGCGTGTGACTGCCCTGGTGTGCCCCTTTCATTCTTTCTCACGTTGTCATGGCCCTAGGAGGGGGCCTCGAGGCTCCCCCACCTCTTAATCCAAATATCGTGGCTTTCAGGAAGCTGGTCGCGGCCAGCTGCAAATGC
Organism: Picea engelmannii; assembly: GCA_009831015.1. Classification (NCBI taxonomy): domain Eukaryota; kingdom Viridiplantae; phylum Streptophyta; class Pinopsida; order Pinales; family Pinaceae; genus Picea; species Picea engelmannii. Next base: position 104,359 of record ML795043.1, on the reverse strand, counting down.
CCAATGACAAATGCTCATCAGAAATTTGTGAAAAATATTGATAATATCCCTACAGTCGCCCTCCCTGCAGAAAAAACATGTCGATGTGCATTGAACTTAGCCGAACGGGGGCTCATTGGAAAGTTCGCTGGCCTATGGCCCTCTCCCAAAGTTGTATATGCGTGGGTGTAGAGGAACTGGAGTCCTCTAGTTAAGGAAGGTATCAGAAGCCATCTGGTTGGTAGGGGCTTCTTTGCTTTCGTCTTTGATAGTATAGAAGACAGAAACCTCATCTTTAGGAATGGACCATATTTTATGGGCCCCCAGGGCCTGTACCTGAATAAATGGTCTCATGACTTCGATCCGATGTAAGATGTTCCATCGGCAGTCCCAATTTGGGTATGTCTACCTCATTTACCTTTTCATTGTTGGAATCCAAAGTCATTAGAATCCATTGGAAACACCCTCGGAAAATATACCGATCGAGCATAGAGAAAGGATGAGTATTCTTATGCAAGAATATGCATCGAAGATGACTTGGAGGTAGGGATCCCAGAAGCCATTCAACTAACGTTTGCATACTGGTCTCACATCCAAGAATTGGACTATGAACAGCTTCCATTTAAATGCAGATATTGTCATGGCTAAAAACATTTTGTTCGACATTGCAAAAAGAAGGTTGAGAAAGAGATGGAGAACTCGAAAGGTGATCAATGGACACAGGTTCAGAAATCAGCCCCGCCAAATCAAAACAACAGATCCAACGGAAAAGGGGCACCAATGGGGATTGGCGCTCCCACCACAAGGAAGGTTCAAGGGGGAGGGAGTTCAGCCCCTTCAAGGCTTCTAAAAACCCTTTCAAAATCCTCAACACTCCTTCTGAAACTCCAAAACCAACGAATGAGGAATCTGAGCAGTAGATCCTTCCTCCCGCAATGGAGAAAGACAATGTAGAGGCAAACCAATCTGGTTCCCCATTAGGAAATTCCTCCTCCCCCTCCTATGCAGAAATGACAAAAAAGAAACCACTGGAAACCTCTGGATCCTTGGAAGAAGAGACTTTCGAGAGGCCCTCAAAAAGAGAAGGGAGGAAATCACATCAGGAAGCTAGAGAAGAAAAAGCAGACAGGCAAAAAATGCAAGGAAGCCAATCCACTATTGAAATGTCCATCAAAAGAAATACCAGAACAAGGCCCCCCAAGGGAGGTCCTACCCACTCCAATCCCAGTAAATAATGCATGTAGCCTCTTGGAATTGTAGAGGCTTGGGGAATCCATCGAAGGTTGAAGCAGACAAAGACCTTTTGAAAATTGAATCTCTCGAGATCCCCATGCTCCAAGAGACTAAAATTGAAGGGGAAACCCTTCTAGAAATCAGCAATCTGAAATGGAAGAAAAACGCAGGGAAATCCATTAGCGCATGGGACTCCTTAGGTAGTCTCGCAACTATGTGGGTGAAGGACAAGTTTCATCTAGAAATCTCTTTTGAGAATCAACACTAGATTTTCACCGAATTTTGACATTCTTCAAGTAAGCTTACCCTCTCTCTCTCTTCAATCTTTATGTTCATGTCCTCTATTCCAAGAATAAATATTGTTGGCAATCTTTAGCAAAAAATTTAGATATCTTCTCCCCAACGAACATCATTCTAGCCAGAGATCTTAACTTAGTTTTCGAACCAAAAGAAAAGAGAGGTGGCAACAGTGGCAGGGACCAAATTCTTGACTTTGTTGAGGATCAATGGGACCTCCTTGACTTCAAGCATTCGAAAGGACTCTACACCTGGACAAATAATAGAGTTGGGGTTGATCATATCTCAGCTTGTCTAGATAGGTTCCTAGTCCAGAGATCATTCCTGCAGGAAAGGAGGTTAATCTCTACCAAGATTCTTCCAAAACTGACTTCTGATCACAAACCCATTCTCTTGCATTTGGAAGAGGAATAAAACTTAGGCCCAATTCCATTCTGATTCAACCCTCTTTGGATAGATAAGGAAGGGTTCTTGGAAACTGTCCTAACGGCCTGGTCCACTCCAGTTTCAGGGTCTCCAAGCTTTGTGTTGGAGCAAAGATTAAAGGAAACAAAGAATGTTTTAAAAGCTTGGGTTAAACAGCCCAATAATACCCCCTCTAGGCACATATGAGAGACTGTTCAACAGTTATCAGATCTACAAATGGAAATGGAGATCAAGGACATCACCATTTTAGAATTAGAGAAAGAACAAGCTGCTCAAAGCAAATCCTTTCGCGCTTTCTGCCAAGAAGAAGAGTATTGGAGGCTTAAGTCTCATATCTTGTGGATAAAAGCTAGATACCGAAACACCTCTTTCTTCCATCGACAATTCAGAGCTCGCCTTTCCTGAAACCACATTTCTGAAATTGCCTCTGCATATGGGTCGATTCACAAAGGTTTTGATCAGCTTAAAGCAGCAGCAAAAACTCATTTTCAGAACCTATACAAAGATGGTGTCGGTTGTGAGGAGGCCACCTTCGACTTCCTCTCACACATCACCTCTCTTGTAAGCAGGGATGATAACTCATCCCTCATGAAGCCTTTTACTGCAGAAGAAATTCACAGTGTTATCTGGTCCATGGAGCCCGACAAAGCTCCATGGCCAGATGGTTTCTCAATCCAATTTTATAGAGCATGCTGGGAAATAATGAAGACTGATTTGTTGAGAATGATTAAAGCTTTCCAACAAAGAGCCAAAGTGGGAGGTAGCACTAACTCCACTTTCCTAGCTTTAATTCCCAAAGAAGTGAATCTGATTTCCTTCGAAAGATTCAGGCCTATCTCACTCTGCAATGCTTCTTACGAAATTTTTTCCAAGCTAATGGAAAACAGAATTAAGCCTCTATTAGGGAATCTCATTTCTCCCATGCAAGGTGGATTTGTCAAAGGGAGACATATTCTGGATAATGTAATTCAGGTGCAAGAAGCCATGCATTCCAGTCATCAACGGCAGGAGCAAGGGATGTTTATAAAGCTCGACATAGAAAATGCATTTGACGAGGTAAATCTCTCCTTCCTATACAAAGTCCTTCTCTCCTTTGGTTTTTGTCCTGATTTTGTAAAATTGATTAAAGCATGTACTGAAAAGCCTTGCATAGACCTGCTAGTAAATGGCAAACGGACTAATTATTTCCAAGCCACGAGGGGATTAAGGGAAGGATGTCGTCTTTCCCCCTTCCTGTACATCTTGATGGAAGATTCATTGAGCAGAAAGTTGATTGTTGAAAAGAAAGTTGGGACAGTCCCAGGCATTAGGTTGATGAAGGACCTTGATCCAATCAATCATGCCCTATTTGCATATGATTCTCTTATGCTGGGTGGAGCCTCCATAAATATTGCAAATATCTTCAGCGAGATCCTTCAAAGCTTCTGCAATATCTCTAGAGCGCTCATCAATAAAAGGAAAAGTGCAGTGTATGGGTGGAATGTAGACCAACAAACTATACTATGAATTACCCATTACCTGGGGTTCTCGGGCTATGCTTCCTAGGAAAAAATAAAATACCTTGAGCTTCCCTTAACCTTGGGTTCCAATAAGTCTTCGTTGTGGATTGAAGTAATAAGAAAACTCAAGTCTAAAATCGCAGCCTAGGGTGGTCAGTGGCTCACTAATGTTGGGAAACTCACCCTTATAAAATCGGTTCTATCTTCCTTGCCAATCTACCAAGAATCCTTCCTTCTAGCTCCAAAGGCGATCATGACTCCGGTTACAAAATTGATCTGAGACTTTCTCTGGCAAGGAGGTAAAGGAAATCAAAATAAATATCGTTTAGTTAATTGGGAAACTATCAAACTTCCAATTTATGAAGGAGGATTACAGGTAAGAGATCTTGAGCTAGCAAACTTTGCTTTGGGTGGAAAAATCCTATGGAAACTCTACTCAAATCGCAGACACCCTATAAGCCAAATCCTAAGGAAAAAATACCTCAAAGGTGCTTCCTTGAGAAACCTTCAGGCATAAAACACTCCCGAAGGCACGCTGATATGGAACCTTTGTCGACGCGGGCTTGACTTCTTCCAAAAGCACCTATATCGCATCCCTGGGAATGGGCTAAAATGATGTTGTGGCAAGAAAGTATCATGGGCCAGCCACCCCTCGACAATTCTGAAGAATTAAAAGAGATCCTCGAGTGGCTTACTCAACACGGATTCACCAATTAACAGATATCTCCTCTTGGGATGCTTCGGGGAGCTAGCAGTCTTGGTTCTTCTCGAGAACACCAGATCATCTGCAAACTCAAAAAAATCTTCTCTTAGCAGCGTTGATGGGTTTATCATCTCTACATCTCCTCTTGTCGGACAAATGGGGCTGGGGAAAGTCTGGGTTTTACACCGCAGCTCAGGGATTCACCTCCATTCAATCCCCCCAAGCACCGATCAAGTCAATATCCCTCTAGAAGCAGGTCTGGGATCCTCTCGGACTTCCCAAAATCAACTTCTTTTGTTGGGTTTTAATGCACAAGAAAGTGTTGACAGGAGAAAACCCAGCAAAAGGAGGCGTTATCGGACCTCATAGATACTCTATGTGTTGCAATGCTCTTGAAATGATGGATCATATGTTTGTGGACTGTCCATTCGCCCAAGAAGTTTGGAAGATCTCCCTTCAAGGTCTCAATGTCACAGTTCCAACGCAGATTATAGTGGTTACCTTATTCTCCTCCTGGAAGGCGTGATATCCTCATGCAGTCCAAAGCAGTTCAATTTGGAAAAGAATTTGGTAGGCCATCCCCAAATACATATGTTGGAAATTATGGTTGTCCAGAAATGATCAGATCTTCAACAACACTCTGCCCTCCCCTCCAATGGTGGTCGCAAAAGCAAAATCTCTCCTCCTTGAAATAGTGGCTAATCACTCCTTCAAGAACGAAAATACTCTCCTCCCTAAAGAAAAGAAATGGATAGGAACCTTTACATTCCGGGACAGAAAACAATCCATTGTTCATCCCTCCATCACTCTAGGATGACGATTGTGAGACACGGATGCAGTTTTTCAAGCATGGTGGAGGAAGCAAGGCAAAGCTTCTATTTTTTTCGACGACGCCTCCAAAGGAAACCCAGGGAACGCAGGAGCAGGTAGAGTGATTTAATCCTCACATGGATCTCGAAAAGATAGCTTCAGCCGGGGATTAGGTCATAGAACTAACAATCAGGCTTAAATTCTAGGGATGTTAAAACCTTGTCAGATAGCACGTGAAAATGGCAATAAATAAATACAAGTTTTTGGAGACTCTGGAATTCTGATAAAGATTTTAAACTTACTTTAGCAATCTAGCGCTTAACAAGACTTTGCAAAGGTTACGGTACGTGTTGCAAGATTTATCCTCCTCACTCTTTTTCCACATCCTGCATGGATCGAACAAGGAAGCAGATGCAAAGGCAAACATGGGTTGTCTATTTCCTCTAAGAGAAATCAACAAAAACGACGAAGCACCCATGTGGATCCCCATCCCATAGGACTGGCTTCTCCTCATCCCCTAGCTTTGTCAGAAAGGGACATGTTGTATTTTGGATAAGAGGGATGTTGTTTCCTTGTAATGATGGTTGATTTGGCCTCGGCCCAACCAGTACTTAAATAAAAAATAAATTATAACCATTTTAGTTATAAAAAAATTAGAAATCATAGAGTTTTTCTATATGAAATTAAAATGTTTGAAATGAGTTTGATGTTTTAATTATTGTTAATCGCACAATCTTGGTTGCACTAAGGACATTGATGTACATATACAACCCAATATGGATGAAACGTGTAATGTAATGTAATAATAATAATAATAATATATTTTTAAGGTCACAACCAAGCCACACCAAATTGGTGTATGAGACCCCCTTCTTTGTGGGACAAGGGACCCCCTTCGCCCAACGATTTGACTAAATTCTACGAAGGTATACATACCATACCCCCCTCTGGATTTGAACTTGTGACCTCTCAGGAGGAAACACATGTTCTTAACCATTAGGCCCACTCGGGCTGTAATAAACACTAATAAACTAAATTGAAATATTACAAAGTCCATAAAAATGAAAAAGAAATAAAAATAATGACAATGATAATAATAATAATAAAAGAATATATTTGAGTGAGATAGGTCACATCAAGGATGCATGTAGTCTCAAAAAAATAAATTAATATAAAACAAAAATAAATATAATGTTTATGAGTGTGTAGGTTTTCATAGTTAGCCATAATGTTGATTGAGCTTTTTGGAGATAAATTGTGTACCCATCACGAGGGACAAATAAAGATCAAATAATAATAGAATAGAGTGCTTCGGTGGATATTTATAAGGTTAAAAAAAAAAATTAAGGTTAATTGTGATGGAAAAAAAGAGTTACAAGAGTTACGACTCATTGTGAGAAATGATTAAAATAGTAAATGAGCGGTTGAAAATAAAAGTTATTTGATGCTAACATTAAAATTGAAATTAAAAGAAAAGGTTAAAGAAAATAAAGTTTAAGAAAAGTTCATAAGGAACAAAAGACGGCTAAAAATGAGGAGATGGATAAAAAGGGTAAAAAAAAGGAAGAATAACATTAGAGTGGGGATAAAAGATAAAAATTAAACCAAGAAATAAAAAAGAAAGAATAAATTAAACAACAATAATAAACAAGTGTTGCATGGCAGCGCAATCCTTGCCGGGTTGAATTGGGAATAAATGCACAAGGATGGGGAAAAAGTAGCAGAAACAAATAGAAACTGTAGCGGAGACGTGGCAAGCAGCATCAAGCACAGGTGGTGTCCAAGTAGGAAATGACACATGGCCTCTAGAGAAATTCAGGCATTGAAACCATTTAGTTTTTGAAAGTATATAATCCAACTTGCTTTTATTTATTACCAGTAGTCTGACTTTCTATGTTCGGAATTTTTGTTCCTACCTTGTATGTTTTATCTCTTCAATGTATTTATGAAATTCATTCATAATGATTTCTGTATTCTTCCAACTAGTTAGAGTTAAGTACAATTTTCATAGATCATCTGGCTTGTGTGTCTCTATATGTGCCAAGACAAATAAAATTATATGCATAGCAGGAGAAAAAGATATGCATGAGAAAAAGATAAAACACACAAGACACATATAAAGTTACATTCAAATTAAATAAACACAATCTCTTGACATTCAGCATAGTTGAAGATAAAAATTTCTAAGCACATAAATATAAAAGGAGATAAAAATAGTTTTATTTGAAATATATCAAAAAATAATATTGTATGTTACATATTCTTGGAAATTTAAATGTGTTTGTCATATAGACTAGGATTGGGACTCCCGTGGACCATAAGAGAAATATGTACAAGAAATAGGACTGTAGAAAGAAGAAGTGGGCGACGACAGAGAGAAAGACCTGAAAAGAAGAAATTGGAAGGTATTAGTCTTTGGCTAGAGATTTCTATTTAAAAAGGTGGAATAATTGGATTGATAAACAAAGCAGGGTGTGATCAGCATAGACTTATAGTGATGGTACATATCTCCCCCTTTGTTATTTGCTTGTTGATGCCTTTTTATTGCTATCGTCGACGACTACTGGAATCGTGCCAACTGCATGTTGCCCTTCGTCGGCGAGCTTCTCCATTGCCCTTTGGACCCATTCTTCAATGTAGCCTCTCAAGGGGGGCATGTTGATCTCAACCCACATTTTTATGTTGAAAAGTTCATTTTCTAATTACCTTAGATCGATAAAAAGATTACGCAGAGCCTGATCAATTTCTTCATTTTGTACCGAATAATCGACTAGCCAGTTGTCCACGTCATCTTCATCATATTCAATAATGATGTAAAACTTTTCTAAAGACAACCCCTTAAAAATATCAACTTGTTTATCAAAGGCTTGCTTAGTTGAGCGCAAGGAGTTGATGATTAAGTTGGGGTCTTGGACCTCGTTGATACTTCTGGCTAAGTCTATTTCGGTCAGGTTTCTGAATAATTCTTCTTTATTTTATATGGCTTGTTCACATGATTGGACAATGAGATACAGGTTCTTCACTTTCTCTTTCCAACATGCATTTAATTGAGTGATCCAGTTTTGGGAGTGGAGATCTTCTTGTCTTCTTCTTATATATGTCATATTGTTGACAGGGATGCCAAAAGAGATGACCGTGTCTAAATAGAAACGTTCTTCATTTTTTAAATCTGCCTGCAAATGTTCGTGCTAAGCATGTGCCCTCGTTCCAAGGGAAGCCATACTTTGTGATGTTTCTCAGGCCTCAGTAATCAGCTCCATTCTTTTCTTGATATTCTTCTCCACATAGATTCTACACGATGCAAGGAGGCTGGATGATCCTTTTAACTTGGCTGTAGGGGTGGCAGGCATGGCTATTTCTAAATGACTGGAAAACAATGGCATAGGAATCAAAGCTTCCTCCAACTCCTTGACTCGTTCCTTCAGTCTGGCATTCTCAGCCCCAATGCCTCCAATGGAATCATCAAGAGCATCTATGGTTTCTCGGTGAAGTCAGGAGATTTGGGACAGCCACATGTTCCCAAGGTTAATCTCTAAACGAGATTTCCATTTCTTATTTTTTACATCTCTCTTTCAATAATTAAATTTTTAGACTCATTGTCAAAAACAACGCTCTGGAATATGAAGGATTCATCTTCGTCAAAAATTTTGGTCTCAGCTATTTCCATTGGGTGACTATGTTGGATCGCGTCCCCGGGCTGATCAGCATTGTGGAATACGCTATCTAGATCAGTCTCAAGTTCCTTGTTCTCACTCTCAATTTCGGGCTCTTCTGCTTGCCCTGCAATTTTTTTCTCTTCTTTTTCACGGAAAGCTTGTGATAATTATCAATTTTAGCGTGAGGAGGGTTGTTATCTCCTCCTCCGTTTGAATAATTCTGGGTTGCTTTCTTACTGGGGTGGGTCGTTGGAGTGATGCTCTAGGATGTCGTAGTCTTGGGAGTGGTATCCAGGGATTGAACACTCTTCTCACCAGGGCCTTTTCCCTGTTGCTTATACAATTTAGTGGTGCTCTGCAATGTCTCTAGGTCGTCAGCGTCAAAAGCAAGAGTGTTGTCGTCAGTGTCTTTGTTTTCACTCAAGCGTCTCTAGAAAAAAGAATTTTTAAAGCCAACTGTAAGTAAATGTTCTAATAAAAATCCATTAGGGTCAAACCCTCTTAGCCTTTCAGCATATCTTAGGTTCAAGTTGTTGAAATGGGCTACGAATTTGTCAATTTTGTTGACATTCCTCAACATGAAGTCCTTGACTTTCCAAGGCAGAGGAATGAACTGTTTTTTTTCTCTTCTCATGGAATAGATGGAACCAGTAGTTGTATTGCCTTGTTATTTCTGTAACAAACATTATGTCTGTAATGTGACATGGAAAGAAAGCAGGATTTTCCTTGGAGCCAAAAATCCTTATCACACTATAATTCTCCATTTGTTCAAGTGCCCCCTTCCTATCCAAAAACTTGGTTTCCTAGTCAGACATGTGGGGAGCATCCTTTCCTAACAATAAATCTTCGAAAATAGAGACAAAGTCATTAAAAACCTCATAAAAACAGTGGGAGGCCTTGTGCCTCCACAAGGCCTGGTACTAGAAGKTTACTGGGTCGAATTCCYAGTTTACCTTCTTGGACACAGACARTTTTGGAAACAGACAGCAATGCACTATCGCGAAAACCAAGTAGGATGACATATAAAATTTCTTCTCCTTTTTGAAGCTTGATAATTGGGAACAGATTTCAATGGAACTTAGCTTCCCCCAATAAAAAATGGCTTGTTCCTTGAATGTGAAATACAAAATATAAAGAACCATGTGAGAAATACTTGTTATGGATTCCTATCCCGTTATTCTTGTGAACGGCCAGGCAATTTCCCAAAATGGATTTCTAAATGAACTAACCTGCAAGCTTGTGATATCTTCAAGAACTGTCGTCGGGTCTTCCAGGAACTCGGGCAAGAGGTCCAACCCGTTATTATGTTTTTTTAGGAACTGATTGGAGTCTTTTCCTTTGAACGCCAATGTTGGCTCCAACAATCTTAACAACTTGCAGAAGACCTAAGGTGACAAAGAAACAAGAGAGTGGTACCGTAGTGGAATAATTCTTTGGCCTGAAGTATATTTATCGACGCACCAAGAGACCAGCTCCTTATAGTCAAAAAATTCAGGGACACAGCCTACACGAGCAATTCTAGAGGTCCAAATTACTTTGTTCTCGGTGGAAGGGGATGAGTGGTAAGAATATGCCCTAGACCAATGGAAGTTCTGGTCCTCACACCTGAATATGTTCATTGTATCTCCAAAGAACTGATGTCGAGTTGGTGCCATAAGTTTACAAGAACGTATGTTTTCTCCAGACGATGCTTTAAATGAACAGTTGGAGGGGATAATATAACCCTCCGCAAATGTTGGTTCAATGCGTATGAATGGAAATCTCCTCGAGCCTTTCACTCATTAATGACAATATCTATGGGTGTTGCATGATGAGTTGTTAGCAGTAAAGCTTAGTTATTGCATATTTAGAAGTGCAAAGGTGGTGAGTACGATGAAGAGAAATTAAGGATTGGAGGTTTCATGAACGCGCGAACCCAATGACATGCGAACGACATTCCATGATGTTTGAAATTAACACTCGGAAGAGATAATATAACCCTCCACAAATCTTGGTTTAATGCGTATTAATGGGAGATATCCCCGAGCCTTTGCTCATTAATGACAATTTTTACAGTTCTTGCATGATGAGTTGTTAGCATTAAAGCTTACTAATTGCATATTTAGAAATTATATATATATATATGTTGACCCAAAAATCTGCTCTGGGCTCAACATGGTGTTTTACACAGTTACTTCTTCATAAAATCCCCTTGGTGCTATGGTTCCAGTCAAAGACAGTGGCGGGGGTCATAGTTACTGTGGCCTCTGCCCTTGAAAGAGTATC